>NW_010580578.1:529882-544709 GCF_000705375.1 Tinamus guttatus | reverse complement strand
AAACCAATGTATGATTTATGTATTCTGCATACATAAGACTAACTATATTTACAATTGTGACTCCTTAGGAATAATGGAGGAGGAGGGTTTTGGGGGCTGTTCACTTTGAGTCTTCTGACCTTCAGCCCATGATAGGAGACTGATACTTCCAATCAGAATGGCTTTGCCATGAAACAAATGATTATATAATATATACGTATGATGCGTATATATATAAACATATAGAAAATATGTATATATGCATAAATATATATAGAGAGATAGAGAATCCATTGGCTGGCAGGTTTTTTCCTCTGGCTGGATTCATTGGTCAATAAGTTTGCGATAGGAATCTGTATCATTGTCAAGGAAAGTAAAGATTCATTGTGAACACGCTGGTTCAATTAGTGTTTGACCTTATCCTCCCTAAGTGCTAGTTACAAAGTCTAGAGAAAAGTTTTTACAATTATTGCCGTGTTCTGATATGATCTTTTATATCCAAACTAGATCAGAACAGAGGATACTTAAAAAGCGTATCTAAAAGGCCACAGAGATAACCAAGGGATCAAGCAGCAGTTGTATGTGGAGAAGCTAAGAAAGCCGGGATCATTGAACCTTGAGAAGAGAAGGGGGAATCAGTGCGCATACCTAATGGTAGAGTGTAAAGAATCACAGAATCCCAGAATGCTTGAGGTTGGAAGGGACCTCTAGAGATCATCTAGTCCAACCCTCCTGGACAGGGGACACCCAGAGCACGTGGCACAGGGTGGCAGCCAGGCGGGTTTGAAGATCTCCAGAGAAGGAGCCTCCACAGCCTCTCTGGGCAGCCTGTGCCAGGGCTCTGGCACCCTCACAGGAAAGAAGTTCTTCCTCACATGGAGATGGAACTTCCTGTGTTTCGACTTACACCCGTTACCCCTTGTCCTGTCACCGGCCACCACGGAGAAGAGCCTGGCCCATCCTCCCTACAGTCACCCCTCAGGTACTTGAGCATGTTGATCAAGTCTCCTTCAGCTTTCTTTTCTCCGGGCTAAAGAGGCCCAGCTCGCTTAGTCTTTCCTCATAGGATAGATGCTCCAGACCCTTAATCATCTTTATTGCTCTACACTGGACCTCTCTAGAAGCTCCAGGTCCCTCTTGTCCTGGGGAGCCCAGACCTGCTCCAATACTCCACTGTGCCCTCCCAGAGCCGAGCAGAGGGGCAGGATCCCCTCCCTCGCCCGCTGGCAACGCTCCTCCTGCTGCAGCCAGGAGTCCACTGGCCTTCTTGGCCATGAGGGCACATTGCTGGCTCATGGGTAACCTGTTGTCAACAAGAGAGGAAGAAGATGCACAAAGACTCTTTTCAATGGTACCCGGTGAAGGGTCCAGGAGAGGAAGATTAAAATAGTGGAAATTCCATTTAAATATAAGCAAAAACTTTTTTTTTTTTTTAATAGTGAGAATGTTACCCTGGGAGGTTGTGGCATTATCTTCCTTGGAGACGTTCAAATAGAACCAGGCAGTTCTGGGTAGCCTGGTCTGGCTGCACCTACCTGGGCGGGGGGCTGGACCAGACAAACGCCAGAGGTCCCTTTCCAACCTCAGCTATTATTTGATTCTGTAATAAAAATCTTCTGTCTTTAATCCAATAAAGTTGGTAAGCAATTTAAGTAAAGTGTTAGTGAGCGCTACGGTTATTTTTCTGCTTGCTTACTCACCTGAGAGTGATGGAGTAGAAGGCAGTGATGCAGTGATTTAGATGCTGATCCCAGTCCTGATGGGATATGAGGATGCAGTTAAGTGACAGAAAGGTTTACAGTAACATCCAAGGACAAAAAACGGGGCTAAATTCTAGACAGATACTCAGTTCTCAGACTGATTACACAATATGCATGTATCCCAGCCAAAGCACGGCATTAACAGCTCTGCTCCTAGTGTTATGGATGGTAAATTAACACCAGTCTGAGAGACAGTGGGACCTTCTGGGGTAGCAAGCCTCTTCCTTTAAGTCACATTTGTGTCTTAGAATCTACTGAGTACAGAAGTTGTACATAATGCATGTATAACTTGCAACAATTTTTCTCTCTCTCTTTTTTTTTTTTTCCCATTTTTCTCCTCCCTCTCTTCTTTTCACAGCCCTTACTGGTGCCTGTGGAGGGAATTACACTTCTGCTGCTGCTGTGATCTACTCCCCAGATTTTCCTGACTCATATGGCACAGGCAGAGTCTGTTACTGGACCATACAAGTTCCAGGAGCATCTCATATCCAATTCAATTTTGTTCTTTTTGAAATCAAAGATGCTGCAGATATGGTGGAGTTGTTGGATGGCTACACCCATCATGTCCTAGCTCGTTTTAATGGCAGTAACCAGCCTCCCCACTCCTTTAACATCTCTTTAGATTTTGTCATATTGTACTTTTTCTCAGATAAAATCAATCAAGCCCAGGGTTTTGCCATCACATACAGAGGTAAGAAGCTAAATTTGTTGTTCCTAACTTTCAACGTGCCATTAAAGCCTTTAATTCATACATGTGATTTCTGATCTGAAGAAAAGAGCAAACATTTTATCAAATATCTGTGGGTTTTTCATCTGCCTTATTGCCCCTGTTCAATGGGTAAAAGCTGCTGCTAAAATTTCTCTTAATTTTGAATACTCCAATCAGGCATGTTATAAACAAGCAAACTTTAAAATTTCCAAAATCCAATCCCATACTCCCTTGTCATGATAGGATGGAAAATAGCAAAGTTAAAACATAAAAGCTGTCATAGCCCATCTGCATCTTTGGTTCATCTCTGATATTTCCAAAAGTCTATTCAATTTTCCAGCAAGACATCAGGAATTTTTTTTAGGTCTTCAGCTGTACCTACTGATATTGCAAACAATTAGTGTCCATGAGAATTCCCTGAAAACCCAATCTGGTGTAGTACAGGAGTTTTCTGGCAGCAGATGCAATTAGATTATTGGATTTCACAAACTAAAACTTGAAGAAAGAAACTTAAAACTTAAAGAAAAGCATAAGACTGATTACTAACACAAAATATAGTCCAATTTAATCTGTTAAGAGGTGGTTAATACACTCACACTGTTGTATTTGCAGCTGTCAAGCACAATATGCATGAAAACAAGATTCCAATGAATCCAACCCTTTCAGAGAAGATAAATGAACAAGCAAACCTCAGCATCAATGCAGCCCGGTCATCAAAGATACTTTATGTAATCACAACCAGCCCAAGTCATCCTAGAAGTTCCATGTCTGGTAATATTACAAGGGAATGTGGCAATAGGAAAAAAAAAATCTAGAGTCATTGTTCCTTCTTACAATGCTCCTTCACATTGTCTGATCCATGATCCTCTTGTGAATAGGTGCTGGAAGTTTCAGTTAGTCTACTAATAGCTGATTATGTCATTACAGTCCAAGAGTATGATGGACATCAGCTGCATTTACCCAAACTAGCTAAATTATTTTCTGATAATAGTATGAACTTTGATATCCCTCCATTCCGTTCGAGCAGCGGAGCATGCCCAGAAGGCTGCGCAGATATTCCCACTGGCCCAGGCTAGAGCCCAAGTTAGCACAGCTATGCTACAGTTGCCTCCTGGACATATCTGTCCTGCCTGCCTTGGATATATCTAGATGATATGAAACTGTCCCTTTGGGTTTTGGGCAGTACAAAAATCCTGCTAAATCATCACAGTCTTTGCATTGAAGAAGAGACTGGAGGGTGGGGGAGCAACTTTCTGTTATTGCTGCTTTGAGGTCCAGGACTCCTGAAGGTGTCAGCCCTTATTCAGCTGTGCCAGTAGCTGCAGAGCCTCACAAGGTCATCCACGGAGCTGTGTTTGTCACAGTTCTGTCCCAGTCCCATCTTGAGTTGCTACAAACTCTTACTGCTAGGGTGGAAATCTGAATGTAGAAGTGATAATAATAGCTTAGAAATCAGCTGATTCCTTCTATTTTTTAAATGTTTCAAATATTGTGATGTTTCCAGCTCCTCTTTGAGGCCTGTTTGAGGTGCTGCTAAAAACAGAGACCTACAAAGTCCCTTGCCAGAGCCTGCTATGAGAGGCAAGGAAATAACAGCACCAAAAGTGATTGGAAGTCTCAGTAGACTCAAAAAAAGGGAGGAAAACCCCAACATGCCTAGTCAGTTCATAGAATCATAGAATGCTTAAGGTTGGAAGGGACCTCTAGTCCAACCCCCCCTGCACACGCCGGGTCACCTAGAGCACGTGGCACAGGGCTGCGTCCAAGTAGGTTTTAAAGATCTCCAGAGAAGGAGACTTCACAACCTCTCTGGGAAACCTGTTCCAGCGCTCTGTCACCCTCACTGTTAAGAAATTTTTCCTTAAGTTACTAAAGGTAACTGCTTACTGCTAAAGATTTACGACGTCCTCGAATCACAGTCATGAATAAAGCATCAAAAAGCTATGTGTTTCTATTCTGCAATATTCTTACTTTAAAAAATGTAAATAAATTAATATGCCAGGAGACCTCCCTTTCTCTGTTTTGTTTCCCACAGAGTGGACAATATATGGTCTCACAGCACTCCTCATCCTGAGTGTTACAGTCATATTGACAAAGATATTTCTCCACATTTCAATGAAGTGAGTATGGAGCAAACTTGTCCTTGAAGAATCTCAGCTCTGTACCAACATCAGTCCCCTTCCTTTTCCTGCCTACTGATGGTCATATTTGCAGTATTCAGAACCAAGTTATATGCTACATATATATGCATTCAAAGAAGATATAAAATAAGCATATTTAAACTTTCCAGTCTGTTAGGCTAGCATTGACTGCTGAAATATCTCTTTGTTCTTGTTCTCATGAGATTTGTATTTCAAGGAATAAAAAGGAATTCTACTAAGCAATGTCAAATAGCAAAAAATAAAAATAAGTAATCAGTCACTTAGCATTCATTCAAAGAGGTCAAATTATGTTAACAGTTTGTAAAAAAAAAATCAAAAACCTTGAAACTTCTTTAATTCTCAAAATCAAATCTGTTGGAAAAATCTGTGTTATGTCACAAAATTTAACCAGATGATATTTTAAAAACAAGATTATTTTCTTACAGTTTTTTTCTACACCTATACCAGGTGAAATTCTCAAATGAAATCATGGGAGAGTTATGAACAAATCACAGATGTTAAAAGTGTTGTATTTACTTACTACTAAGTTGCTTAAATATACAAGGAAACAAATCCATATTTATAGCAATTGATAATAGAATACATACAGACTTCCTAGCTTAATTTTGCTTCTGCCATACAGGCAGCAACTATTCTGGTAACTGGATTTTCATGTTGCTAAAAGAAGGAGAAAAAAAAAAGCAACAAAAACTATAAACACCCCTAAACCCTTCATAGCTGCAGCAGCTAGAAAAAAGGTGTCATAGACATAGTAGAACTGGCCAGCATTACTGTAATAGTAGTTACACAGACATACTGATAATAGCAGCTTCCCAAGCACCTTAACACTTTCAGTGAAATAGCACTTGTTTTCTAGGTCCCATCAGATACCATCTGCCACTGAAACAGAGGATTCCCACCCAACTGCCACTGCTGCTGAGATCTGGAGTATTTTTTATGAACCTTCCACTTCCATCTCTATCTTCAAGAAAAAGCTTCGAAGTCAACAGGATGACCGCAACCCATTAGTAGGCAATTGAAATGTCTTTCATTTTTCAAAATTAATCTTCTTAAAATCCAGGTAATTTGGGCATAATCTTTTTTTTCCTTCCAGTCTCATCAAAACTCCATTTCCAAAGGCTTTTGAATGACTTTACCTGTCTGCTGTTCTCTTGTGTATTCAGGTGGCAGCAGAATTAACTGCTGCAATAATTCTGAAGTATCTGCTGCTCATCAAGTGTGACATGTTGTTAATTACTGCCTTTAAACCAATGCATTTAAAATACATGTAAAAATCTTAAAATTTCAAAAAATCCTGCACACATGCCAAAAGTTATTGAATGAGCGTTAGCAGACTTGGAAACTTTTGTTTTCCTGTATTGTTATATCATGCCATTTTAGTCCCAAGATTAAACGCAGAGGTAGATAACGATATCTGTTCAGCTACCACAGCAACTACAGCTTATTTGGCCTTAGTGTAAATGTGTTTAAACGGTACAGCATAGCAAAAGAGGAGTCCAAGAGACACTGAGAAGTTATGAGCCTGGGCGCTAGTGTTTTGCTGTTTCCACACGTTCTGCTCCTGCAAGCGTAGATACACAAAAAAACAAAGTCAGAAGGAGAAAGCTCTACAGAGCTTCAGCTGCAAGTGTGGGTTTCCAAGGAGTAATGCTCACCAGCTCGAAGACTGTGTGAGAAATTAAAAATTTCAAATGAGTATGTCTGAGCCATCAGATTTCACTACAGTTATGATGATTTTCTTCATGTTCCCAAACGATTCTTTCAGAAACCATCTTACTGCAGTCTGAAATCCTCAATTCAATCTAGATGTGAGCATAGGGCTTCTTAAAAAATTGTTCAAGGAAAATATAAACACACTGAAATCCTAGACAATGAGGCTGACTATCACACCCTCTCACTCTGAGGTTAAAGCTCTCATTGTGACTGGTCTCTATGGAGAAGATGGCACTGTAGGTTTGCAATAGTAATTGAATGATGGCATAGCATAACACTGTTCACATGAGACAAATAGGCAATCTAAGGCTAAAGTCACTAATTTACAGCCACAAATGTCAGAACAGTGTGTGTTTTTCTCAGAAGACCACAACATGAATAGGAATTTTCAAAAAGAAGTACCACAAGCCAAAACTGCTTGAATACTTGCATGAGCATGTTTATGTTGCATTTTGTCTTGAAAGACTGTGAACTACGAGAGCTTGTGGCTGCCTGAACTGCCCAGACTCTGAACTGCAGTGTGCACAGTTGTGCACACCCCGTGAGCTGCTATTAAGAAAGAAAGGATGCAAAACTCAAAGTACTTCACAACTTGCTGGATGCACAAATTGAAATGTGGCAGAGAAAGAAAAACATACATAGAAGTTGTGTGCACATCTCATGTTTAATTTCCTCACTGGGACATCTGATAGAGAACAAAAAAATCGAGTTAAGAAAACAAAGAATTACATAGGTCTTGTATTTTTTGTCATTGAAAAATGCTCTTTCTGTGGTAAGAACAGCCGAAGAAACCAAACCATAGATTCTATAACTCAATGCTTCATCCTCACTTGTGCTCTTATATATCTTGTGCCTAGACAGCAGACTCAAAGTTTACTATGCAGGAAATTCCTGCATATATTCAGCTTTCATACCTGCTTCTCTTATGGCATGTTTAAAGGGCATCACATATTTCCCAGACCATGGAAACTAGATTAGAGCAGCAGCAGCACAGGCTGCCTAGTCTGTTCATATCAGCCCACTGAGACACGCACAGGAAGCTAGTGGCACAGCTGGACTGTGTGACTCATGACTGCCTCAAATATGCAATCCAAATAATCAGGGCAAAGCTCAAATCAGACAAAAAGAGAGGAAAATAATTGCAAGGGACAAGCAACTGCCAAGTCAGTCAAAAATCAATAAATGCATCAGATTCAAAATGCAAAATAAAAGATTAGCGTGAGGAGGAGGAGGTAGCTGATGTTTGGGCGAAGGCAGTTTTGGACAGAACTGCCGTGAGTATCATGAGAAAAAGTTCCCTCTTATGCTGTCTGATCCAGAGGATGTGATAATACTGCCAGTGCTCTTAGAAACGCATCAGTGGTTGCTTGCTGTCCCCAGAAGCCTATGCTGTTTTATTACTGACTTTCAACAGTCCTTCATTATTCTCAGGTATGATAGAAAAGGCAGGAACCCCAAAATTGCCCCCAGGCCAATTACACTGAACTTCATCCAAAACAAAATTAGAATTGTGCTTTAATCTGAGCAAGACTATACAATTTTGCAGCAAGCTAGTCGATGGCAATCAAGATTACTCTTTTTCCTGTTTGTAATTAAGCTGATTGGTTGAACTGTCTGTCAGGAGTTGTCTTTGCAGATTTTGAAAGGCACATAGGAAAAAATCTCCATCTGCAGGCTGTCCCAACCTGCTTTTGATAATATGTTTTTGCCTTCCACATCCAAACAGGCACTAGACTTGCCTACGGAGCTCTGAATTTTATCAGCTGGGTTAACGCTAGAGATTATTAGTGTAAAAAAGGCGGAGTAGAAGGAATGTGAGATGTCAAGGTGGCAAGAAGCGTTTTTCTTTTTTTTTTTTTTTCTTTGATCTGTATAGCCAGTCCCCAAGTAATAGATTTGGCAACAGCCTTTACTTCTCTTGTTACAGTATCCAGTGAAATACTGTCTTCTCACCAAGCTACCAGCACTCTGATGTGGGAATATTGCAACCCAAAATTCATCACATCCTTCTGTAATCTCAGGTGCTGCTGAAAAAGCTGCTCTTGGCTCTGAACTTCAGTCTTGACTGAAGAGGTAACAGCTTCTGTAGCGGTCTGGGGGTCTTTGCTGTGGTCCCTCCACCAGGCTGCTGCTCTTTGTGAAATTTCCAGAAAATCACCATCTCTGTTTCAAAACGTTCATACCTGCAGTCACATCTCAGATTTCCTCTTCAGTGCTGGGACTTCAAAGAAAAGCAAAAAAACTTCAAAGAAAGCAAAAAAAATCTTCAGTACCAGCAAGGTATTCTGAAGCTCTCTCAACTGCCTGCCATGGACAGCTGGGTATACCAGGCTGCGCATCTAGACAGGATGATCTCACTGCAAAGAATAAGAAATGCAGCTACTCTAATGCTTTCCTCGGAGATCATCTCCCATCTGCATAGAGGATCAAGCTGTGGTTTTAGGATTAACACCCCTAGTTGTCACAGAACTGAAAGATCAGTGCAGATCTGTCCGTGAAAGAATTTCTTTTTGCTCATCAAACAGAACTGTTTCCTCTTTGGAGGACCAAAACTCAACCAATAGAGTTTTGTACACTATCTACAGTGCTCAAACATCTGATGTAACTAGTGGACTCAGCAGTGTCTTTCAGCCTCAATAAGTCCTGACCAACAATAGATAGGAAAAAAAAAATGTCAAACAGCACAAATAAATGGACCAAAAAAGCAGAGATGAGCAGTTTCTCAGACTAAGTCAGAGGAAATCCAGTGACCACCCTTGAGGTCCAGTAATTCTAGCTAAGATGAAAGGAATAAATACCAATTTAAACATAAAGCAATGGTTAATATACTAGGCCTGGAGTCTCTGAGTGAGCATTAAATGGATCTGCAAATGCTACCTAAGAAAAGTAAGACTTTTACTGTGTGTATATTCACTATAGCAAGCACCTGCACTTCTATTTTTGATATGTTTCCTTCCCCAGCCCTCCCCATCTTACAACTATTAAGATCCTTCACCAACAGGATACCTAAAAGAGAAACAATAAAAACACTGTGCCTTGGTTGACACTGTGGACCTAGTCTTTTACCTGAGTTAAATTCAACCCAGCTCCATTATGTACCACAAATGAGTGCCAGGGACAGCTCAACCATTTCAAAACAAGTGCTTAAGATGAGCAAGACTTTACTAAGCCAGCAATTACATTCTTGCACAACCACCCTGGAAAAATTACAGGGAAAGATGAGTATAGTACCTCCAAAAGTCAAAAGCAGTATAAGATTTGTAAAATATATTGATTTTCTCTTCACTGTCAATAGATGGAACTTTTTTTTTTCCAGGATTAATAAAAATTATAAAATTCCCATTTTAATACTTGGGGTTTGCATCACGCATTCTTCTTCACAGATCTGTAGCAAAACAAATGAATTTGCTTCTTCTCCATGCTTAATATGGTCCAGCAGTGGAGAACAAACCAGCTAACTGAAGAGGAGAGAGTCAGAGAGTAAAGCTAGGTCCTTACCTAAAAAATTACAAACACATTACAGAGAAACTTCATTTTCTTGATTTAGCAAATGCACTTGAGCAGTTAAGTATCTTATATCAGGAAACAGAGAAACAGATAGAAATGCATAGACAGAGTCCCTCTATAGCACTACTTTCTTAGAGGCTTGAGCTCCTAAACAGCATGTAGATCTGCACTGCAGCTTTTCCAAGTGTGGTATGGTCATTTGCAATCCCAGTCCACATGGCCAACGTATACAGTATCTATTAGCAGAGCACAATCTTAGCTGTAAGGGACAGAAAAAGCTTGACATGAACATCTGCTGCAATCCCACACAATGCACATTTACACCCGCCAGGTGCTGGCAACTGAGTTGTCTTGGCTGGAGGACACAGCTCTGCAGGTGTGATCACACTGGTGCTTATGGCACTTGCTTCAATACATCAAAAATAACTGCAGCACAGGATTTTGTCTGGAATTTTAACTCAACGGCCTTCTGGCCTCCTTCCTAGCAGCTCTGTCAACAGGCTGGGCAGACTGCAAATGAAATATGGGCCACAGTTTCTAAAGCAATTCTTGTGAGAAAACAACTCAGGAGTAGCCACCTGCATCTTCCTCACTGGCTGTCCCCCATCCTGCTGTGCTGGTATCGCCTTGCCATGGGTGACAAACTGAGCAGGCTAGGAATTGCCATTACTTTGTCTTCCTTCAGCTACTTTTAACACACCTGAGTTTCCTGACTTTGTTCATTGGGTGGTCATACAGGCAGGTGCTGTTGGAAAATAACCATAGGAAAGAGATGCAGAACAGGGAACATGGGCTGATACTCCCCGCTGTGCTGGCTGGGAAGCTGCCTGCTCTCTTTACATAGCAGCCTGCAGATCATGCAGAGCAGGCGGATCTCAGGTGACAGGGAGCCTACCTGATTCTAAATCTTGCTTTTAAAACTAGAATAGCTTATTGATTAAATGCTTTAAAATGCACTTATACTGACTTAATATTGTAATGTTGGAGAGGAACAGGAATGGTGTTATTTAAAAATATAAGTGTGTTATGTACAATAACATATATATTTATACATGTATAGGAAATGCACTATTTAATACTATTTAATACAGCATATTTTGCTTGTATCTTGCTAACATCTCATAGAAAGAAAAACTTAGCTTATATTTGGGGAAAATGAAAGTTCTATACAGTGTAAATAGAACATTTAAAGATAATTCATTGATCTATAGGTGACAGGCAAATGCTAAATATTCAAACTCACGGTTTTGTAGCACAATAGATAGAGATGAAATAATTGTTCAACATACATTTTCTTCCTTTGAATCTCATGATTCTCATGAACCTGATGATTCTTATGAATCCAGCTTCTCAGATTCCACAAATTCAAGTGCATATGCATTACCCTCAAGATGCTGATAACTTCTAACACTTAAACTCCTTTTTCAAACAAGCATTAACATCATGTTAGCTAGGGCCAGTTTCTGCCAGATTTTCTAAAGCTAGCTAAGAAACTTTATCGCCTTGCTCATCCAATGGTATTGCAGAATGTCACTCACTGTGTGCCAAGTTTCCCTGGTAATAGTATAAATGGGAGTTTTTTATTGCACTGAATCTTAATCCTGTGCAACTGTAAGTGAAAAGCAACACTTGACTGCCACCTAACATGACTGACTAGCTACTCCAGTTTCATCTTCTGCTTAATAAACCTTCTCTGGCAGTGAGATGGAATCCCAGCACATTTTCTAGTATACCTCTTTGCTTCAGGACAGTGCCAACTACAAAGAAACAGTTTCTGGCATATACTTGTCCAACCAGTTCTTAATAACTTGCCGTGGTATTTCTTTGCATGCAATATATTTTTGTGATATGGTTTCATCTGAATATTGCATATTTTGGAACAAGCTTATCATTCTGCTTCCTTGAAATTCTGAAGAAAAATATAATTGCTTTCAGATTGTGCCATTTTTCTACAATACCCCTCGTGAATTAATACAACTCAGACTTTCTCAACTTTACTGAGCAACTGTTTTGGGATGCAATCTGACATGCTGAATTTCAGTCTCAAGATAATTTACTGTAAGACCAGAGTGCACCACATGAACCAAATAACAGAGAATAGAACAAATCAAACTTGAAATGACTCACCACTGAAATACATGCTGTGACTATATGTGGTCATCCTGCAAGTATGACCTGTAAATAATTATTACAAAAAAATTAAATATTGGGAATTTCTGAAGGAAGACTCTGTTACCATCATTAAAAGGTAGCAAAATATTGCATGATGGAGGCAAAAACTGCTGCAGGTTCATCAGTAGATCACAGCAGGATTATTTTCTGTGGAGATTAAGAAAGAAAATTTAAGCTGAAAACACTGAGAATAATTACATATGTAAAAATCACCCTGAAAGGCATTTTCTAAGGTAATTGTTAATTGAAATGTTCAGCTTAGCAACTATTTGGCTTTTTAGCTTAGCTTTCAGGCAGCTTCATCATCTATCAGAACTAGTTCTAGCAATTGTTCCACGGGTTTCTTTACAACTACAACACATTTTTACTAACTAGAGGAAAACAAAACATTTTCACTTGTGAGATTCATTGGTTCCTCAGAAATTGCTCCTTCTGAACAAAATAGAAATCTTCAAATGCATTTATGTAAATATCTGAATCCAGGGTCAGATACTGAAGCTGCCTCCAGCTTTTCATTTGTCAGGACTAAATTTCCTTTTTGTTTCTTATTTTCTCTTGGAAACAATACTGGCAGAAAGACATTGGCCTGTTCTTGCAGTGAGAAAGGAGGATCACTTTGCTCTCCTTTCCTGCCTTTCAGGTTACAGGACTCCTCTTATGCGTCTGCCTATTCTGGGACCTGTTGCTTTTTTGTTATTTTCTAAGCAGGACGTTCATTCTCCATACAGGAAATGTGTTCTTTATTCTGAAAGAGACACTTCTGTATGAAGAACTTAAGACCCAGAAGCAGAAAGGTCCTAATTCCAGATAAAGTATCCATTTCAGGTATTCTGTTGTCTCCTTGACAAAGACTTAGGCCTGGCTGAGGACACACAGTATGAACACAGCTCTTTTAAAAAGCCTCCCTTCCCTTGGCACTACCCAATGCGGCACCTGTAGGCATAAAGAAACTGCTTAAATGCTGAGCACTGAGTTCTGTAGATGCAGCTGCACAAAACTTACGTAACAAACAATGTTATCTAACAGCAGCAATAGGGTTTGACAGATGCACCTGATAGAGCTGTGGTAAGAAAAGAGTGTACAAACCCACCAACTATTAAACACTGTATTATCTCATTGAAGCTTCTTCTCCTGCTCATCTTGTTCTACAACACAAAGGTTCTACGTGGGTTGATGGTGCACATAAGAGTCTCATTTTGCAACCAAGTTGTTCCTTAAATGCTGAACCTCAACAATGAAAGGAACCCCCTGCAAAAAAAGTGCTTCTAAACTTTCTACCTCTCCCCCCGCTCCCCGGAATCTGTAGCAGAGATATATGGCTTTTATTTAAAAAAAAAAAAAGTAATTATTGCTGATGATAGTTTATTTCAGTGCATCTAAAACTGCACATTGAGAAACACAGCTCTCCATGTGCTTTACCCACCAACAAGAAGGACAAATTCCACATGTATATGCAATAAAACTGTATTTTTGTGTGTTTTTGCCTTTTTTTTATACAGACATTTGTACACTTTCTTACAAAACTGCACGTAACTACAACTTTTCTTAAATCATTTTTGGTCGGCAAGTACTGTAAAATCTTTGTGTGCAATTAGGTATTTACAGGGCCTCATGTTAGTGATTTTCAATGATTATTACAATAATGTCACACACTCTCAACATAGGACATGGCTTAAGATAAATATATTAGTAAATAAATATTCTGAGAACATATTTCCATAAATGAAATGTGCTGCTATACATATACAGAATATATACAAGATGTTTTGTAGCTTTTAAAACATTTTTTAAATGGTAATGAAGGAGAAAGAGCCCTTAGACCATATTACAAATTTTACAGCAAATTTTATACAAAACAATTTTAAGTGCTATAAGATAACTTTAATTAAAAAGATTTTAAATAGTGCCTCATGAGCCAAACACAATGACAACTGTTCATATAAGTAGTAGAAAGGCATTTTGTTATAAAATCACTTGTCCTGGCCAGCTGGCCTATAAATCTGTACGGACACATAGGTAGCAGAGAATTAATAAAATGTTAAATATAAAACCGAACATAGAAACCAAGTGTAGGGTATCTTTATGGTAAGGCCTATAGAGATTATTGTACTAGCAGAGATTTCCATGGCATGTGAATTAAACAGGTATGTCCAGGAACATCGTAAGCCAGAACATGCCAATAGCTTTTTTATACTGCATTTTACAACAACATGCTGTGGAGTTATAGAGTACAATGCATCTTAGTGGCCTTAGTGCTTCACAGTACACCAATTAGGATAACCAAGGTAAAATACCATAGCTTCTATAAAGGTTTTCTTAATGAGCAGGAGTAAGGCAAGACAAAAAAAAAAAAAAAAAAAAAAAACCAAAAAAAAAAAAAAAAAAACAACTTCAGAGTTTCTACTCCCAAAACATACCCTTTACTATCGCCATCAAGTGAAGGAATAGCTTTTCTTTAGGTTTAAACTCTGAAAAGGTGTTTAATGTAATTTTAATTTTATACCTGGGAATTATCTTGCATTATTTCTCAGAACAGCTGAGAATTCAGAGAGGTCTAATGTGTGTTCCTTTAAATGGTCTTATTTTTACTCTATTGAGCACTAAAAGGAAACATTTTTTGTTGCTATTTCTTCGGTGTTTGCTTCTTTTGAAGTATTTCATTTGGGATTTTTCTGGTTCTTATAATTAGTCCAGTGATATCAAGGACTTTGTTTTGGTAGAAAATGTAATGGGAAGTACACATCTCCTCTTAATATCTTTTAAATATCTTCAAATGGATTGAACTTTGGAAAAAACTTTTCATAAGACTGACACTATGAGTATTA
>NW_010580578.1:474299-529843 GCF_000705375.1 Tinamus guttatus | reverse complement strand
GATGACATTGTGTCCTCAGGCACATGCAGCATGACAGGCAATTTAAACCATGCTATGGTAGCCTCTTACTCAGAAGCCGCTGTTTCCACAGGAAACAATTGCTATTAAAAGTGATGATGTACATTATCTCATGATAACAAACACCACCACTAGTATAAGAACAAGAAAAGAAGTATGTGCCCAGACTAATGAGGTACAGAAAGCACCCTGTATACAACTCACAAAGGAAGCGCAACTGGCTGGGCCCAATGAAGTTTTAAAAGAGATTGATCTATGAAAGCTGCATCAACCACAGCAAGAAAAGGAAACATTGACTAAAGCAAGTTCTCACTTTCCCACATATATAAAGCAGGTGAAAAATACTAATTTCATTAGGTATGCTTGCAGCCTACGTGGAAAAAATATACCATCTGACCTATTAACAAAAAGAGCAAGGCAAGCTATAAGCCCCCTGCAAGCTCTGTTTTTCTGCATATGCCAGCATTTCTCACTGGGGAACAACCATAATAAGGGCTATGAGTGCCTGAAAAATCGTCTGTGGAAGGTAAGATTCATTACCTACAAAAGCTATTGCCCTTTCAAGCATTTCCTTCTAATATACACTTGAGGGGTCCCCAGCAATCTTCACCAGTCAGAAGGTACAGAGAGGTCCATGCTTTAGCAGGAAGTGGGAATGAGAGCATTCTGAGCAACCCGTTTCCCTACCCCCACTCTGTTAAAACTAATCATAATGGCAGGAGGCCCTTCCTAGCCAAATTATCAGAGCAGCATGAAAGGAGGTTGGTGGAGGTGGGAAAGGAAGGATACAGTCCAATGCTTTATCTCCCTCCAAATCTACCATATAACTTGCTGGCTACTAGTATTTGCTACTAGGAATAGTCAATATGTGAGCAGCTGTATCTCTCTGGACTATTTTACTTCAAGGTGCTATCTGGTTTCTAAGGCAGGTGTAGTCCTGAGCTTATCAAAGGCTGGACTCCTTTAAGTAGGAGATAACAGCATCTACACATAGCCTGGCTTATTTAATACACTATGTTACCTCTCAGGAAGAGCTAACACAGTCACTTCTAAAAAGAAAATATAAATAACACTTTGTCATTAATATAGATATGGCACTAGAGCTCAGAGATGCTCTACACCATGCCCCACATGGGCTTTGCACACCAATGCAGGCCTGAAGGCTTCAGGCAAGAGGGAGAAAGGAGACAATCAGGCTGATGTGGATGCAGAGGAACAGAAAGTGGGGGAGGGACTTCTCCACATTACCACTTTTGTGTTTATCAAAGCTTAAAAGATTAAGTCCAAGAGAATCTGGAGTCTCTGATAAGCTCCACTTCTCCACCTGTGGCAGTCTGAACAGATCTAGTCACTGATCTGGCTTCTCTCCAAGGGATGAGATCCAGCACCTGAAGGATAAAAGAACATTACTGGTCAAAACTAAGAAATGTTACATTCAAAACACTGCATCCAGCCTTCGGTCCTCCAGTACCTGAAGTTACTCATCAACAGGAATTAGTTCAACAGAAAGCCTCCAAAATGCTCAGAGGGCTGGAGCACTTTTCCTGTAAGAACACACCGAGGAAATGGGGCTTGTTCAGCATGGAGAAGAGAAGGCTTTAGAGGGGACCCCATAACAGGAACCTTACAGTACCTGGAATGGAAGTTGTCAAGGGGCTCTTTGATGCCTCGTGAATTGGATGTAACAGGCATTAATTGAAACAAGGGATGATCAGATTGAATATATGGCACATCTTTTCATCGTGAGGAGAGTCAAGCACTGGAACTGAGACTCAGGTGAGTTGTGCAGTCTACATCCTTGCAGGCTGTCAAGATCTGTCTAGATAAAGTCTTAAGTAACCCGATCTGATCTCAGAGGTAGCCCAGCTTTGAGCAGGAGGCTGAACTACATGACCTTCTGAGGTCTCTTCAAACCTGAGGCATCCCATGATCCTACAATTACCCTTAAAAAAGAACCTAGTAAGGTAGGTTATACCTCATTCCTTTTTTTTAATCTTTTTCCACTTATGTAAGCCTATGACATTGATCTTTCCACATATTCTTCTAGAACAAGCTCAGGTTCTTCATTTTAATTTTATCCTCCAGCTTGTCAGTTCCCTTCCAGCACTCTGCCCTTACTGACTGTTGGCACTTTCCATTCATACTCACCATGGCAGCAAGGACTATTTCAGAGGCCCTGGTTGTTAGAACTTTCATGGGGGCCTGGTATTAGCAGACACCTTTTCCCCCCACTCTTCCCCACCCTCTGAAAGGATGAGTATGAAGGCTTTGAATGACATTAGGCAGTACACTATCATCATCTATCCATCCAGCCGTAACCAAAGAGCGATGGTAACAAGAGAAGAAAGTATCACTCTTAGGCGGAGAATTAGTCATCAATCTACTCTTAGGTATAGGATGGCAGTAACCTCTATGGGTGCACATACCTGGGCAGCTGGCAGAAACCTTGCAATTTTTATGCTATAACAGAAAGTTAGCGAGTAATAAAAAACAGCACACTTATTACCTGTGGTCATGGTCACCATCAGCTTCTGGGAGTTTAAACTGGGACTGGGAAAGAGCATTCTGGCTTCCTCCTCCTGAGAGAAATTCTGACGCAGGAAAGACGATGCCTCGTAACACACCTCCCTCTCATCCTGTACCTCTCCTAAACCTTGGCAGTGCAGATAAGTATCTAGCTCAGGTGTTCCATCCCAGGAACTGCAGCCTCCTGTGTAGGTCCCTTGGCACTCTGTGGGTAACATCAGCTCATAGTCTCTGTCTTCAGGAATGATGGGAATGCGCTGACCCAGATCACATACACCCTTACAGCAGCTGGGCAAGGTGTCATCAGGAAGTGTATACTGCACATTCACTGCATAGTCTTCTGTATAGCAGCCACCACCTCCACTGCCACTGTTGCTACTACAGGCTACCTGCTTCTCTTCATAGAAGCAGCAGGGCAACCCCTCGTAATTTACCCCATCTGTCCTATGCAAGTGGTCTGAGTTAATACTGTACAAGCCCTGTGTGCTCCCTGACTGTGGCTCCATCCCTGGGCCACATGTTCCCCATAGTGGAGAGCTAAGGAAGAGTGCACTACAGTCAGCTGCCCCATTACTAGGCTCCAGGGTAGAGTGCTGGAGTTCAAAGCAACAGGCACATGCTTGCTCTATAAGTGGCCCTGCTAACTCTGGATTCTTCCAGTTCCTTTTAACATCCAAGGCAGCACCAGGACTGGCCTCAGATCCTCCCTCTGAGGTAGTGCCATTTGGATCCCTGTGTTCTAGTGAGGAATTACTGCTATAGTTCATATCCATGCTGCAATTAGACAGTTGGTCCCCTGAGGAAGAAGCTGGTACAGGCCGGCAGTCAGCACTCACCAGGCTGCGACCATGAGCTGGAAGCTCGTCCTGACGGGGGCCTTCGAAGAGAACAATTGCACCCCTGTTTGCACCACCAACCTCACCCACTCGGCAAGGGCTCTTACTACGGTAAATATAAGGGTCATAGTCACTGCTCAAAGAGCTACGGAAGGTGGAGCAGCTCCCATAAACCCCCTGATTGCTGACCTCAGTGCAGTCAACCATGGAATCACTAGAGGAGCAGTGACACTGACCAGAACTGCTGCTGCTGCTGTCACTCCCAGGGCAGTCAGCCAAATATCCACTGCACACTGAACGATGACCATGATAGCAGCTAAAGCTGGAGGTACTGCCACTCTCCAAACGGGATGAGGGCACTACATGTACCACTGGAGGGAAAAGCATGCCGCTACCAGGCTGGAAGGCACGGGAAGGACCCTTCGAGGAAATGCCAGCTGGAGGCTGTCCATCTTGCTCAGGGTAACTAAGGCCTTGAAAGTAGTAGTGCTGATACATGGTCTCATACTGGGTAAAGCACGCTGTCTTGGAAAAGTTGCGTCCTTGGAATTTGGATCTTCGGAAGGTATGAGCTGGAGAGTAAGCCCTATGTTCCAGGCTACAGTGATGTGTGTTTAATGCATGGTCCAAATGAATCGGCTGATAACTTCGGATATATGCTGAGGATTGGGCTGGGTAAAGGCTCTGTTCACCATGCCGGTCAACTGTTAGTACCGTGATAGGGTTTCCACGAGGGTCCATGCTTGTCCGGGTGGGATATGCTGTAATTTGGTTTGCTCTGTGTACTCGGCCAGGATAATGCACAGGCAGAATCACCCTCTGCTGTCGGCTGCGTGCTGGGTTCGTGGGTTCCAGACAGACCGGACCAGCACTTCCCTTCTTCTGTTCTGAGTGGGAGAAATAAGGATGGAGAATTGGGCATAGGAGGGAGGAAAACTGGAAGTACTTTATGGAGGAATGACAGATACTTGATTCTAAATTCTAAATTTTGGGCACAATAGAGTTACATCAAAAAAAAAATCAATGTGTTAGAGAAAGAAACAAAACAAAGTCAAGTAAGTGCCTCTGACAGGAAATTATTGAAATACTTCAGTTCATTTACTAGAAAAGAAATAGCAGCGAAGTGACTGCTGATAATATTCTTCTACATGTAAAGACTGCTACTTAAATAACAGTTTTGATCTTGCAGGTTAAGATCAAGGCTCAGAATCGGCTTAACTTTTCACTTTATATGTTACTTTCTATAAATATGGATTAACAGAAAACATTTTCCAGCTGTAGGAACTGGAAGAAGGAGAAGAAAAGGAAAACCATATTCCAAGTTAAAATACAAAGAAGAAATCAAAAAGTGCATTTCCTTTTCTTCAAATTTAGGAAGAGAAAACACACACACCCGTTCAAGTTTATTTTGCCTTCTGCCATTCAGAGGCTGACCAATGCTGCCCTCTGCAGGGCACAGGGCCCAGAGCAAGGGAAAATCATAAATGCAACCCTTTTTTTGGGGGGCATGCAGTCATTTCTAAAGAGCTTACTACCCCTAACTAGAGTTGCATTACAATGAAGATTATGGACTGTATGGGGATTTACATACTGGCACAATTTCTGTTTCATCTTGTAGGTTGTGAAGTCCAAAATAGGCCACACAAGCGAGCATCTGAGTGTCAAGTGAACATCAACACTCACCTATAATGTTGTGACGGCAGTGAGGGCAGGTATGATGCTGCAGTAGCCATGGATCCACACATTTCTTGTGAAACCGATGAGTGCAGGGAATGACACGAAGCTCCTACAGGAAATAAAGCAGGGACACAGAAGAAAAAAACCCTGCTTCTTAAGCAGTGAATACCCACAGTTTATTCATTTTTTTCAATCTACCTAGTAAACAAATCAAATCCTAGTTTCAAAAAGAAGTGATTAAAAAGGAAGAAATGCTGTCTGTTTCAAACCACAGTGACTAGAGTGATTCAGTAGTCACTAGCACAATGTTTTGCAGACATGTTAGAACTCCATAGAGCTGCCCTACATGTCTTTAGGATGCTTTTTGCTATGTACCCCACCCTAAGACTTTGGAGGAGCCTATCATTAAAGTTTTCCTTAATACAGTCCATGACCTTTATTTTAAAAAAGTCCCTTCAATATGCACAGTCAATAATGCTATATCTTATCTTATACATCTCTTGTCTCTCAATTTCTGGCTAACAATAATAGCCAGGGCAAAAGCCCAAGGAAAAGTAAGAAAGACAGCATATATTGTACTTCATCCCTTGCCCAGCACTCTTATCCTTTAACTATTAACTGCTTTGTGTTGAGCATGTATCTGTTCAGAAACCCTCAGCAAATCTTTCTTCCAAGCATTGCTCCAATCTCCTCTTGACTCAAGGATCAGCATTTGTAACACACTTTGACAAAGGAGTTCCAAAGGACTACTACCTTTTGGAGGAGAACCACCACATTTTGTTTCAGATTGGGCCCTGTCAGCTTCATTTAATTGTCCCCAGTCTTGGACTGGAAAACAATGAATATCTGATTCTTGTTCATGCTCTCCATTCATGATTCTCTATCACAAGAGATATGATCTAATCCTAACCTCTCCTCCATAACATTTTTCTTTCCAGATCAGGACTAAATACTCCTAGCCAGCTTAGTCATTCCTTTCAAACAAGCCATTCCAAATCTTTCATCACTTTGTGACTGCCCTTTTCTGAAGCATCTTCATTTCCAGCATACCTTTCCAGAAACGAGGGGATCAGAAGTGCACACAGTATTCAACGAGAGAAAAATCTTGAACTTATGAAATGGCATAACTGTTTTCTGTTCTGTTTTTCAGACTTTCCCTTCTCATTCCTAGTACCTGATTTGCCTTTTTGACTGCTACAAAGCACTCAAAACTGAACTGTTTTCTCAGAAGTCCCTACAACAGCCTCAGGATCTTGTTCCTGAATGATAATGCTCAGCTCACAACAGATCACCTTATATATTGAAGCTACTATATGTTCTTCTCTTTGAGCATCACTTCACATTGAAGTCCATAAACATAGTTATTGTCCAGTCAGGTTTGTACCAACTGCCCTAATTCTTGCTTCTCTAAATAACCCCCCATCAGCCAACTTCATTAACCCTCTGCTCAGAGTTTGTAGCCCTCAGACACTATCAAAGATGATATTTTCTATTGCCTAAAAAAGAATGAATGTTTTAAGAACTACTTCTAAAGAATATGCCCTCAAATTGATTTTTATATGGAAGTTTAAAGCTGTAAATTTTGACTGCTTTTGTTCTAGAAAGTAGGGGGCCTACTTTTTATTTCATATCCTTCATTGCTTCGTTTCAGTAGCATTTTGCAAAATAAAGCAATCATCAGATTTCCCTCAACTCTATCTCTGTAACGTAGTAAAACCCTTGAGATTTCACTTGGGAGCTACAGAACGCAGTTGAGGCTGTCTCCAAGTAGGCTACTCAACGCAATCTGTTTGGCAACCCTCAGCCTCAATACACAATGTACCAAACAGTCAGCTGTTTGCCACAGTGCTGAAAATAATTCAGTCATACTCTCAGCCAGGTTGAAGAAACTACTTATCCTTTACCTCCCCATCAATGTACTTCTCCAAGCAGATGGCACAGTCAGAGGTCGAGCTGCTACTGAGCGTGTCCAGTGCTCCACAGCTACCTTCCCGGTGTCCCTTACTTTTGGACTTAAACTTCCTTGTTTCCATTTTTTCCAGTGCTTGCACTGCAAGCCTGTTCATAGAATTCTACAAAAGAAAAAGGAAGAAAAAAGGCGGGGGGAGGGGGAGAAGAAAGGCAACACTGCAGCATAAGGGATTGTAGGAGCAGAGAAACACCATCATATCAGATTAACTCATCTCACCACATCAGGTTCAGACTGATGTACAGTTTCATATATTAAGCAGAGTGAAGGCTAACTAGAATGAAAAAAAACTATAAATCTATGCCACTTGCATGAGTTAATTCAAACTGAAACGGGGTAAAGGTGCACACAATTGGGATACACTGCAATTGCTTAATTGATAGTCAGCAACTACTTAAGGCATCATATAGAACTTGGTGAGGGACTTTTTCATCTGTCAATATTGATTGTAATGCCCCATTACAGTATTACCACCACATTACTAGAGGCAGTATTTCAGACGAAAATTAAAACAAAATGTTACTGAATTAGTTATTTCATTTCGGTTTCCTCCCCCATCACAGTTTAGTTTGAAAATCTAGAAAGGCAGTGAATTGTTTCCATTTTACATCATTCCTCTTTCTAACACTCCTACTACGTGCTGTTGGCCCATAATATCTTGGATTACTATGCAAGATGTGCAAGTGAAGAGTGCTAAGCATAACAATGCTTGCATTCTTTTTATACTTTATATACGCATATATTAACGTCCTCCATTCCAGAAGTAGTGACCAAGTTCTATGAATAAAAGTAAGAGACAGATAACTTTCAGCATTGAAAGAATATGCCATTACTGGTCTTACCTGACTACGTCGCTGTTTCAGTTTGATCTTGACAAGAAGAATGAGGCAAACAAGAGATACAACCACAAAAAAGGCCAGGAAAATTCCCATATCAAAGTACTCAGTAGGTTGCTTAAAAAATAAAACAAAAATATTATTTTTCCTCTCTTTAGATCATATTCAAATCTATGTTCCTTTCTTTTCTCTACTCTCTCAGTGGTTGATTCATATACATAAAGTGCCAAAGGCAAGAGTCAAAGCACACACTGTTTTGCTCATTTACCATGATTCTATCAGACAAAACCAGGCCTTCATACTTTACAGCAAGGTAGTGAAATATAGACATTGCCAGTCATAGAGCTGAGTTTTATAGCATCTCTGAACTGATCCCACAAAAAGCAGTAATTTTTCCCCAAGTGAATCATACCAATACAAATTTTCATGGGTCACTGGTTTGCTTGCATATGTATGAAAGCAAAAATCTAAATTTGAATTTTCAGCAAACTTCCCCATGCACTTCGTTTTTCTTAACAAAAGAATTCCACAAGAATACAACAAAAATAAAACTGAAAATGGGTTCTGCTCATGTAAACTACATGCAAGACATGCTTTTGAGGAAAAAATATTATAATTTTCAGATACCAAATAATCAACTCATGCTTAAAATGCTATATAAGAATTATTAGGGAAGACATGTTAACACTGTGAAGACTATCTTATAAATCTGAATTCCGAGGAGTACACAATAATTAAGAAAAAGGAAAATTGTTATATAAAATAGTAGGCCATTTACAAATTACAGAGGATCCTTATGAAAGACAGCATGGCTCACACTGAGGATGCAGTTACTTGCCTGATGTAGTTAGTTAATTCTATTTAGAATGTAGAATAGAATTGCATCTACTAGTGCTCACAGGATGCATCAGACATCTTCCTAAACAATGCAGTTAATAAGCACTGCAGGAAAAAGCAGCAGGGTGTAATACCTAGATAAGGTTTCTTAAAGTCTCACCCGTGGAGCACGATGTTGAATTCTTGCTCGTGCCACTTTCTGCTTGTTAACTATGTTCATTAGCTTAACAGCATCAGCACCTTTCACATACACCACTGGTCTCTTCAGAGGGTCTTCTGAGCCTTGGTTCAGCTAGAACATAAAGGAATAATTTACTCGAAGGCATGTTTCAGGACAAATAAATCTCTTTCAGAGAAAAGAGATAAAAGGAAGGTGTATGAAGATTGAAATGGTTTAAACATCAGCTGTTCTTTTCTAGCACAAACCTTCACCTAAGTGTTCACACATTTGAGCCTGATTTTGACTTCTGAACAGCAGCTTTAACTTAAGTGCATTATGTGCCAGTGCATATTTTAATAAAATAATAAACTCTTATAATGAAGAAAATAAAAATCTGCACTATTCCAATAAAAATCAGCCTTGCAACTTAGTAATTTTCTGACCCTTCTGTTACTTCAACTTTGAAGATATATTCTTTATATACATACTTCTTAGCTTTATGAACAATCTCTTGTCAAGTGTGTGAATTCCCACTACTTAGGTTATTTTTACTTTGCTCATTTAATCAGCTTTGTAAATTCTGGTACTTAATTCCACAAACTCATTCAAGCAGTTACTTGGGTTGTAGCACATACAAATAGACAGCTTAATTTGCCCTGCAGTAGCCTTCCAGGTCCAGCTGAGCTCTTTTGAAAGGCAAAACCATAAGGTGTGAGAATTATTGCAGGTTGCAAGGGACCTCTGAAGTCTAGCTTCCTGCTCAAAGAAGGGTCAACCGGATCACTCTGGAAAGCTCTCAAGGATAGAGACTACAAAATTTCCCAGAACAACCAAAGCAGCCAAACTGCTGATCTACATATTAGAGTATAGAAAAGTAAAAAAACAAAATTATGTTCTGCTACCAGTTTCTCAACTTTTGGGGATAGTTGCACCCAAGTTACTATCAAAAATCAAGCAAGGACAGTCGCTAATGGTAAATGTTAGGGAGCAGCAATCATTGACTCAGCTACCTAAGTTCAGAACAGAGCTGCTGAAAGGAATTGCAAAATAAATCAGATAAAATACTGGACAAAAAATAAAAAGAAAAAAAATCAGCTTTGTGCAGATAAATTTTTGATGTACAAAAGGAAGAAAAAAATATTCCTGAGAATATTTGCCAGATCAAAATTGTATAGCCTTGATACAAGGCTATACAGTTCTCAAAGTATCCATTGCACAGGGTATGCATTCATTTGTCCAAGAGTTGCTCATTTCAGCTTTTTTAACCTAAATGTATCCTACTTGCCTACTAAAGATGTAGCCCAGAAATCATCAGCTGAGCGGGGAAAAAAAAAAAAAAAAAAAAAAAAAAAAAAAATTTAGAACTTGCCTAAGAATCTTGTTTAGAATAAGGCTTGGAAGCCACTTTGCAACCTCAAAAATAGTGGTTGATTGACAGTGGCTGCTTCTAGTGAGAATCATCAGTTTCAAGTGGGGTAGGTCCAAACAGACAGTATTTTGTACACACAGGTGGGAAAAGTTCTTAACTAGATAATGGGCCACTAAAATTTTCCTCCATCTTTTCTCAAAACCCCAATCCTGGATTCTCTGTTTAGCAGCACCCTAAAAAAAATACTTCTCAAATTTCCCTCTTTCGCATTCTCAACACCTCCATTGCTTCTTGTCTGCCTGAACAAGAATACAAAAACCCAGAGTCAGAAGTATGTCTTCAGGTAGGTTTTGCTGTGAGATGCTACATGCTCCCAAGTCTTACCTCAGCAGCCCTAAGAACAGCAAGCCCTGAGGCTGAATAAGACTAGATCCTTCTTCATACCTGATCAATGGCATCTGGGTTTTCAGAAACATCAAAAATGACTGCTGTGGCTCCTCGCTGTACTGCTCGTTTTGCCTGCAATAGGAAAGACAGCATCCTCAATTTCACCCCAAAAGACGACCTCTTACCTCAAAAATAACTCCTCCTCATCTCCAGACGCCAAACTTAACAGCGTATGGTTAAAAAAAAAAAATCGTTGAATAATTTCAAGCATAGGAGTTACTGAACCTCTATTGAGTGCAGTTAAAACTTCAATATAGCTCCAGCTGTCTCCCTGCCCCTTCCTACAGGCTCCTTCATTGAGCTTTTAAAGGAATTCAAGTGAGATTTAGACCCTCTAAAGTCTTTAAATATAATAATACTTAAAACTAAAAGATGATTTTTCCCCCCCTCTATGTTACTTCAAAAATGACACTAAATGCGCCACAAAGAACAAACTTTTCTGTCATTTGTGGTACAGAGTCAAGCTCATTATTGTAGGAAATAAAGGTGGACCAGGTTTATTACACCTTTCAAAACTGTTGGGTCATATTCTCTCGCAATCACGGCAAAATTTCTAACACCACAATCCTTGTGCTGAGTGCTGGTTTTTCTATCCTCATCACAGGTTACTTCTCTTTCTGACCATTAGAGGTCAGAAGTCTTACATGCAGCTCTTTTTATGTGAATCAAATCAAACCTATTTAAGTGTAAGGTTTTTCTACAAATATACACTCCAGAACTGCAGTCACCAACAGCACTGAGGAGGCATTATTAAAATCCTTGGTTTAAAATTAAAATTCAATGATCTACGCTCAGGCATGGTATTTTAGCTCCATGAGGAAAACGTTCTCAAGTATCTTTCAGAACTATCACTACTTCTGTTGGAATTCTGTTGCTGAGTGCAAACAGCTATTTTTCCAGGCAATGACAATCAACACCATCACAATCTAAACAAGAGCACCCTGACTCTTCAGAGACAAGCAAACCCTGAACTTAAATTGAGATAGAGGATAAACTTATGAAAGTGATGAATTATGAAATACTACTCTGTGTTCTCCTTAAAAGAAGATTGGTCAGGACACAGCTGCCGGCTTGAACATCTACAGGACTTTTTTTTGTTGTTGTTGTTCTATTCCTGGATTATGTTTTCATTTAAAATCTAATAAAGCACATCAGACAACACCTGAGGGAAACCAACTCCCAAGTGGGGTCTCTGTCTCAGCCCAGCAAATATTTGTCCCCTTTGAAGTCAGCACACCTGGCTAATCACTAATAGCTGGTGGGCAGGAAGAATTAAAAAGAATCTAGTACATATTCTTCATTGCAGAGACACGGCCCTGGGGTGGAAAAAAGCTCACTCAAGTTTCCCTAAAAGGCACATTTTACAGACAAACAGTGCTTGCAGAACTATTAAGGACATTTAAATTATTCTTTCAGGATGGTCAGTTGACTATCAAGGCGCTCTTGATCTGTGAAGTATCTTTGAAGAGAATTTGCATCTTTGTTCAGAAAAAAACAACTTTGTTCTATGAACACAGTGAATGAGCAGTTTACAGCACAGCACTTCATCGCTAATTCCCACCAAGAAGATGCAATCTCTACTTCCTATTCTGGATTAGAGATGAAAAGTCCCAAAGGAGTTCAAAAACTGTGGAGAAGTGTCCTGCCCGATTCCTGTCCCCCCAGTTTACTGAACTTAAAATTAAACTGTACAAAACAACAGGAAAGAAACCCAAGTAATACAGCCTAAAACATTTTATATAAAACGCTTCAATGATATCACACCTATCAGGACGATTTCCCTTACTGTTCTGCCTGAATTTTTCCTCCTTCATATCATTTACTCATAGTAAGTTTTATTTATGCCCAAAAGCAACTGAATGACAAGCTAATACTAAAGAAAAAAATATATGTCATCTTTAGTATCGTGGTATTTTTGGTACCAGTATTTTGAAAGACTCGCATAGTATCATTCAGCATTAGCACAGTGCTCCATTTGCTTAAAATTACTAAATTCCACTGCCCTGGGACAAGCCCAGTATCAGTGTTGTGTACATTTATGGGGGCCAGGCCTTTTTGGCAGATTAATAGGTGAAATAGCAACAGACATGTGCCTTCATGTTGTGAAGTCAGTGAATGTCATGCTAATAGGGAAGTTTTACCCCCGAAGCACAGAGAGCACTGGGAGCTTGGAGCACAGGGAGATTTGTGATCGCGGTTCTGTCCAGCACTTCCACACAGCCGCTAAGGGCCGATTCTTGCACCCTCTGCACAAGCGTCGGAGCTCCCAGCCTGTGGCATGTGGGCAGAGTAGACACGCACTGAAGTGCCTCCCCACCCCAAGCAGTAAGGCTGGACACTTAAAGACTGCCCCTAAAAGCAGATTTTAAGCAAAGAGAACAAAGCTAAAACAAAAAGAAAGGCACAAGTTGGATGAGGGCAGGTGGGAAAAGTTATATAGACACATTCTTTACCTTCATAATATCTACTGCCAAACAAACAGAAAGGCATTTTCTCAATTCAACTCCCATGCAACTGAGCAAGGGCAGTAAAGGTGCAGGTCCATCACTTTCTGAGATTATTTCACTTCAGTGGATAATTACTGCCACTACACTGCCACACTTCTTTATCAAAAAGCAGCGCAAAAAATCATATGCAACCTCCCAGTCTTTCCCTGCCTGCACGCCAAGTTTGAAAACCATACTACTGTACAATGAACTCTGACCTGTTTTTGCTCTACATGGCCACAAAAAGCAAACGTCACTTGTGTGACTTATATTTTTGATGTAAAATGCTCCCATACGCAGATTGGATCAGTAGATCTGCATGCTCTATATATATCAGCATCATAAAGTGCTCCATCTTGCAAAAAGACTGATCAGAGAGGCTTAAGCGCTCCTTTTTCTTATCAGTGGACTGGAAATGACATCTTTAGCAAGTCCTGTACTGTCAATTCACTGATTCTTTTGTCCTTAAATAAAAAATAAGAAGCAACAACAAACAGGTTAGATATAAGCAGTTATCTATAGGATATAGACAAGCAACCTTTTGTCCTACTTGACAAGCACAGCTTTAATTTACTGTCTGAAATCAGTAAATTAAGTAAGTTTTGTGGAAAGGAATTCTGTTTTTTTACAGGGGCATCTGACTGTTACAGCACTGCCCCCTTTCTGTGTTATATATAATTATGTCATACAAATTACAGTTTGTACTTGCAACCTATATCACTATATCTAGGTATTGTGGTTAGCATTTGCCTTAGTTAAAAACAAAACAAAACCTCTCAAACCATTTCTGGTAGAGCTCAGACTGTCAACAAGGAAAATATGACAAAAATATGGGTGAAATATAGATGAAAAAGAAATCTTCTAATTTTCTACTTTCATTTTCAGGGATGAAGCTTCAGATGTGTTCAGATCTGTTTCAACAAGGAGTCCTCTGGCATGCCTCTCATCCTGATCAGAGTTGGCAGTCCCTGGGAGATGAAGGTTTGCGCTGCTCAGAGCGCCCTTTTTTCTTGAATGAGCTCTGACCAGCTTCCTAAGTCCTGCTGCCAGATAAGGTTAGTGCATAAGTTAAATTATAGCCTGAGCCTCACATTGCACATTGTGTGAACTTGGAGATGCTACAGATATGCCAAGTCTTCTTTCCCCTACCTCATTCCACTCTTA
The DNA here is from genome assembly GCF_000705375.1 of Tinamus guttatus. The sequence goes on along the minus strand of NW_010580578.1, from coordinate 515,518 downwards.
TGTTTCCTCAGTATCAACTACAATCCACTCAAAACGTGCTCACAGGTCTGGATACTTGCAAAGCAGTGACTTGCTTAATAAGACAAACTTTCAACACATGTGGCCAGATGATTATTGAACAGATGGACTGTTTCCTCCCATTCAATCCAAACAGGCAGGAGGACAGCAAAAGTCAGACAGCAAGAAGGTCTGCCACTCACTGACACAAGGACATGAAATGCCTCTGGAGACAAACACTTGGATATTTCTGAAGCATAACTGGGTCATCCCATTAAGGAGGGAGGAAAAAACAGCTCAGAAAAATCTGCCAGTGCATTTCAGAACTCCACTGGGCAGGTTGCTACAAAGCCAATGAAGGTGAATATTGCTACTGAGGTCAATTTTAAAATACATCTGAAAAACTATCTGTTAAAGTAAGCAAAGACAAGTGTACCCTGTTTACCTTGGACTATCCATAACATGCTCAGCAGCAGCAGCAGCTGTTGGGGAAAAGAATCTGCATTTGCCTCAGCCAAAGACACCCCAGCATAACACTCCAACACAGACTGCTCACACGAAGCACAAGCCCTCACCCTTGTGTCAAACACACTGCTTTATTGCAAAAGACAACTCCCAAATTCCTTTTCTCTCAGCATAACCAAGAATACAGACTAGCAGCACCCCAACCCTACAGGCATCCCTGTCTCTCCTACTCGGAAATTGGGCTCAGTCACCAAAGAGATCTTGGCCCTTGGGCTCCCAGCAGAGCTAGGAAGTCAGGACATAGGCCAATCTTGATTGTAGGACAGAGAGGAAGGGGAAAAGGACAACATCTATCCTGCTAATGGCAAAAGTTACAAATTAACCAGCTGATGCCTTAGTCCTGTTAATGTACAATTCCCCAGCAATTCCACAAACACTGTGTTAGGCAAAAAGCAAGCAGGGGACCATTTCAAAACCTTTTCTGGAAAAAAAAAAAAAAAAAGAGGAAACTGCAGATTTCACTCTCAAAGCTAAGGAAGACACACAACACAGTATCACAACACAGCAGTCGAATACCTTAAGTATCACACTGGCATAAAACCCCTGCCTGACTACAGTCTTCAACTCAGCTTCTCTGGCACCTTCATTTTATAGGTGTAACCTATAGATACTGCATTACATGGCATCATGGCAATTGCTTTATCAATGCAGCAGTGTAGAACTAGAAAATTTAAAGTAGTAGTATGAAATTTAAAAATAGAATTGAAACTAAGAAAACAATATCATGGACATCATCTAGGAACATTCAACTTCAAAAGACACACACAATTTTCTAATTTAAGAAAAAGATCACATTATCTAGACTCCTGCCTTACTACATAATTGCATCAATAACAGAAGCCGAAGTTTTCTGTATTGTTCAGTGCTGAGTCACTCTGAGATAGTTAAAAACATCAGGGAAAAGAAAAAAAAATAGTGAATCTCTCACTTCTTAGCTTAAGCAGAAAGAGCTTGATAAATTCATAGGCACATAAAAACAACATAAAAATACATTTATTTCATCCTGAATACAAAAAAGCCTCCTGGTTAAAATCTATTACAAGAGATATGCAGGCCTCCATTCTCCAAATCCTGCCTTCTGCTGCCACAGGACTGAGAGACCAGCCTCTTATCTAGCCTTGATGATCTTGAAGGTTGGACTTGACCTTGAAGGTCTTTTCTAACCATAATGATTCTATGAGTCTTTAAGATCATCTTGCAGAGCAATAGCCTGTGTTTCTGTGAGAGGGCACAGCCAGAGAGAGGAGAGCCCCAGAAGACAGCTGAGTGAGCTGAGGTCTTGAACGAGATAGCACTCACAGAAGTGGCTAGCACACTCAGCAAGAAGCATCCAGGAGCATTTATTTGTGACAAATGATGGTGTAACACAGAAATCCCGCTACATTTTGAACCCTTTCAAGCTTTTTCAGGACTTTAGAATTTCTATATACCTCCAAAACTGGTTTCTGGTGATGAGCTAACAGTTATTTTTTGAAAAAGGTGACAATTTCATGAAGATCAATCGTTTTAGTGAAGTCCTTCCTGGAAGGCAAGCAATAATGTAAAATTGGCCCTTCGTAGCTATTATTTTTATCTGTAAAACTCCTTTTATTACCCTGGAGCTTCTGTCCCCTCTGTCAGGTAGAAACATCTGTATTGAACACTACACAATACGCATGTAACCCAGAGTAAGGGAACTGAATCTTTCCAAATGAACAAAAGTTTGCAAAACTCACTTGGCATATAGAATAATACTACTAGTGCTTCAGTGCAAGCTTCAGATTTGTGCCTTCTCATTTTTCTTTCAGATTTATCAAATTAACTACTAGAATAATATGCCTGGATAGTAAATTATGCAGTAAAAGGTTGCATGGCCCACCCTAGTATTCTCATTTATCTAGCAGCTTTGCATGGGTTGGCTAATAAAAGATGACCTGACCATTCCTTCAAAGAGTGGTCCTTGCTTTTGGATTACATTAGTTTCAAAATGCCAGACTGTGGTGGGCCCATGTTGTTAGATTGTTGCTTCTTCAAAAAAAAAAAAAAAAAGAGGCAGAGATGAGAGGTTCTGCTTACAAAGGGAAACTGGAAACTTCTCTCCACGCAAGCAGAGACCTAGCTGTACTGCAACGGCCTCAGGGTAAGGATTAAAGAAAAAGAAAATGGAAACCCTTCCATCTCTAATTAGGGTCTTCATTTGCCAAAGAACCATTCCACAGCAGGAGGAATTACATTCAGCCCGTTGCTTGGATAACGTCTCCCAGCAGGTTGGCTCCTCAGAGCAGGCTACTCTGAGCCAACAATTTCTGGTTACTTGGAGGCAAGCTGCCTGTGTATTGTTTTAACTGGCTTTTTTTTTTTTTCCCCCCCTCCTTCCTCTTGAAGAGCAATCTTCTATTCAGAATGCAGAGATAAAAGCTTCATTTGGTTTGAATTTGTCCCCAGTTTCATTCTCTCTTTCTTTTTTTAAACATGGGAATTATAGGTTCTGGGGTTTGCATTATTTCTCTTGTAGACATCAGTGTTTTTCCCCCTCTAGCCACTTGATCCTTTGCCAATGAAGGCTGCTGTCTGGAGTCCAGCCATTCATCAGCCCCTACCTCATCATTAACACTGTGGTGCTGGCGGTCACAGATCATTGCTGGTGACAGGAAATCCTAACTTGCAAGAGGTTAACCACAGCCCATAAACAGCCAGGCCAGCTCATTAGTCCCTTACAGTCAGTTGAAGGGACCCACTGGGAGTTTCAACACTCTTCATGGACTCAAGTCTATACAGCTATGCAGTCTGGACTCCTGGCAAAACAGATTTTTTTTTTTCCCCCCCTTTCTCCCTGAAAATCAGTAAAGAGCACCAAGAGTTCCCACTGCCAAGCACATCTCACTATTTGGATCCCCAGCATCGGGGTCCAGTTTTTACCATCCAAAGATGATGAAATTCTTTGAGGATTTTGAAAAAATTAAGTATCTGTAAAATACTCTCTAGATTTAGCAATTTTAAATTGGTAAATTCACAATTTGTCAATTGGGCCCACAATTCAGATATTAGTGCACTAGAATGTATGCATGCTTTTGAGATATTTAATAATTTTGGTGAGAGTTTCATATCCATAATGAGTACTTCTAAGACAATAATTATGCAAGTGTTGATCAAAATATCACCTAACCTGCTTAGAGAGTTGATACCACAAACATATATAGCTCTAATCTTCAAGAGATTACCTACCAGAATTGCAAATGGCTTGCTCAGGGCTCCCTGTGTCAACCAAAAAAGCTCACTTCCTATGCATTTTGGTGGTTAGTTTGCAGAAGAACACTTGACTCAGTGTTTTTCCTCCTCTAGCCTGGAGTTGATTCCATCAGCTTAGTATAAACATTAAATCAACAGGTCAGCAAAGTAGGACTTCTATATAATATCCACCTGAACATTGTGAAGATAGTGTTCAGAGCAGAGCAATAGCTTCTGACAAATTCTTAGATGAGTAGAATATGAAATATGGCTTGTGTTATATTAAGCTTTCTTTCCTCCCTTTCAAAACCATGAAAATGATTGCAAAACATTCCCACTTAATGTCTGCAATTTCTCTACAATTCACTGTTCATTTTCCACCACTGCTGATTAAATCTCTCCATTTAAGCATGCCTTTGGACACCCAAATCTCTCTGACCCAGCTCTAGTTACATTCTCCAATTTCTTCCAAAACCTTCTGTCTCTCAGTGCACTGAAATTAGGCGTGCCACTCATCTGCAAAGTCTTAAATAATTCCACTCCCTTGATCATATCTGCTGCCTGTTTCTTCACCTCCCGATCAATTTACCTCATTCTGCTGCCCAACCTTGTTGCCTGCTCATCCAACACAGTTTCACTTTCTCGGCCATCCACTTTTCTTCAAACTCTGTATCTGTATTTCTTGCAAAGGATCTGGCATTGTGCATTTCTACTCTTCTTCCATAGGTGCATTCTGTCTATAAATTAGCTAGCCCAGAAAGTTTCTCTCAGTGTTTAAGAGTCTCACAAAAGAAACATTAGTGTTTAAAAGCTTCAGAGACAAATTATTCAATATCATTACTATTTGAATGTGAGGCATATCTAACAAAATAATTTCTCAGTCTTTACTCAGCCTGGATTTCCATTAATTTCACTAGAAGTTCTGACTGAGCAAAGACTCCAGTAACACATGTTGTGCAAGAACAGCTGTTTCTTTAGATTAACAGAGCAACAGCTGTGTTCCACAGTTGGTTGCAAGGAAGCAAAGATGGTGGCAGGGACTGAGAAGGACTCGATGCTAAAAGCAGACATTTATTTAAAGTAATCAGACGAACAGTAGCAAGTCTAAGGAGTGCCAGGGTGCAGAGTGGGGGAAACAACTTAAGAGATAGCCTTTCTTCATGGATTGCTATTGCAATGCACAGAGAACACAAAGAGGAAGTTAGTAGAATAAACTAGTAACAGATTGTTGGCACAAGCTAGGAATGGAAAGGCCTTCCTCCCACCCATGAAATAAAAACTGACAAATCAGCTACTGCATGACCTAATCCAGTCCCCGTTATCCCACTCCTTTAAGGGCTCCCTCTTTGGCTTTGATTGAGTTCTCTTCCCTCTTTTTACTTCTTTCCTCATATGATCTATACACAACATTAACTTTTCCTGTTTCCAGAATTTAAATGGTTTGCTTGTCAGTTCTCTTACCCGTTCTTTAAATTCTCTCCTCAAAGGGACTGCTGAAATTAAAGTAGGAAGCAAGTGTGGAATGAGAGAAAGAACTTGAGAAAGATATATATGAGCTGAAGGTTTAAGCTACAGCGATGAAACTGCTGTTTCACGCTGCATCCCCATTCTTGCTTCCATGCATTTCTGCCTTTTCTCCATCACCAAACACTGCTGAAAGCTAGTACATTTCTCTCTTTTTCTCTCTCATTCAAATCTCTTTTTAATCTATTATAATAGATTTTGTGTTAGAATGTGGTCTGTGGAGGAGAGAGGAAGACACAAGATGGGAAGCAGAAAGTCACTGAGCTTTTTGGCAAATACATTTCATTTTTACACATAAGTCTTTTTTTGTCATTCCAAAATAAACACTTATCTATAACAGGAAGGTTATGAAAACTATTTCTTTCTCTGTCATTATGAAAATGCTGATCCTTGTTGGATAACCATATATTAACCCATCTTCTGACTTCATCTATGCAATTTGGTTTGAATTCTAGAAATTATTATTTCTATATGATGTACAGGGCCAGTTATACTACTAACCCTGGAGAAGTCAGCAACTAGAGTGTCAAATGAGAAATAACATCAAAAATATTTGCACAAATATCATTATCACTTCAAATACCAAATTTGAAAAATGTTTGATAGTTATTTAAAATAGATATTAACATTTCAGAGTCCTGGCTGTTACATGAAGCAATGAGATGGGGAAGACCAAGAATCATTTGGTACACTGGAGCGCTTATGTTGTTCTTTAGTGGTGCACTTGCCATGACAACAGTCATTCTTTCCTTCTATTTATCAATATACTCTTTAGAAGAAATTCAGGTAAGAAACACGCACAGAATAAGGGTTATAATTACATGTACTAGTCCCTTTCACAGTTACCTCTAATTTTAGGTAATGCTACAACAACAGACCATAGGAAAAAAAAAATAAAATAGCACTTTCGTAGTTTAAGTCTACCAGCTAGAATGTAGCGAACAAAACCTAATCTCAATCAAGAAACATTTGTTTTGGTTTGTAACAGCTTGCTTGTTATCATACAACATCCGATAGTTCAACATAACCAATATTACGGTTCTACAGCTGAATTGCTTCCCTTGAACTGTAGTTTGCCATGCATTTAGGCCTGCACTACCATCAGAAAGAGCAGCGTCTGTATCCTCCTCTTTCTCCTCTTACAGGTTCCTACCTCCACTGGACTCCACGTGTGCCAACACAAATCTTCTCGTAGCCACACAGTGAAGCAAATGAAAAAACAGCTCAGTCACCTGTATTATTAGTTACTTTTCAGTCAGACTAACTACTTGGCTTAAATTCTGAAACTTGTGACAAACTGAAGGCAGCAGAAGTCCCAAACTGTGAAATAGATATGACAAACAATATCAACTACTTCAAGGGTTGTAAGAAGTTCTCCTGAAGTGACAACATCTTTCACTGAATGTGCTCAGAACTCATCGTTGGGTGGCCAGACACTACTGCAGCTACCCATATCAGCTAATGTGCCTGAATAAGCAGAGTTTTAGAAACACTGATAAGGGATTTCAGACATGCCTCATCAGTTTTAGATTTTAATCTACTGCACAGCTTAGTCCAGATTTCTGAGCAAGTTCAGCATGGAAAAGCATTTGACAATTTCATGTGCATTTCTGTAGCTGAATTGAATCCATTTGTACATGAGACTATCCACACTGTATATCTAATCATTGATGTTATACATAAACAAAAGACATGCTCATGAAGTGACTGCCATTCTGATTTGTATATATAACTGTATGCCTAATTTAGGGTATGAATATCAAAGTACAATTTGATTCTGTTTAGTTTGTGCTTTTTCAGCAACTCAAAACTAATGGGATCAAAATTACTTTGCATCTTTGCGTTTAAAAAAAAAACCCTATATACATGAGCAAGACATATTTCAAAGCTGCTTTTATTAACAAGTTCAGGGCTGGTAAGAAGGAATCAAGTCTAGGTATTCCTGTAAAAAGAATTCGTCCAATTTTTTTCATCCTTTTTTTTTTTTTTTTTAGTGGACTCACAGGAAATCAAGAGAGGCATACCAAAAAAAGTGGTACCTGCACATAAAACTACTTATGAAATGCATGTAAAGTGTTACTTTGTATTTAGAGCACAAATTGTACCATGTCCAAGAACCATATTTCCTTATCTCAGAAGGGCCTCCCTGGAAACTCTCAAATCATTATGTACGATCAACTGTAAAACAGGGTGGAAAGAAATTAAACAGATTGCACTTCTTAGACTTTATTTTGTGTGACCAACCATTGCTGCCAATGAAGAGTCTGATTTTGGAAATACTTTAAATTTTCAGTTAGCAAATTAGGAAGTGCATCTGTTGATTACCCATACATACTATTAGCATATCTTAATATGCAGAGCGTTTTTACAGTTCTCACAGAAGTGTGATTTGCAATTGAATTTCAGAGTTTCTGTCCTTCTTCTCCCACAAATAGCCACCAAGAGCTTCATTACGGAACGTAGTAGTTATGACCAAAAACAAAATTGCAAAACAAGGCCCAGAAATTGGACAGTAAAATCACCTATGCTCCCACTCTTAGTGCAACTGCAACCAGGCTCACAGTAAAGTTTTTACTGTTCTTGGATAACAGTCGTATAGAAGTTAAAGACAAACCAATTAGTTTATGTACATTCACAAAGTCTGCTCACAGGCCCTCCCTGCCTCAGTTCCTTAGTCTGAGGACATATCACACTTTCTGCAGGAGCTAAGCTACTGACATAATCCTGTGATTTCATATTTGATGGCCATACAGGAATCTTTACATTTAAACTAACTGTCAGACAAACGATTAGGAATTATAACTAGATTGTTTAATGAAGAGTCAAGTTACAAAGATTTTGGCTCCAACCTAAGTAGTACAATCACAGTGACCATGCAGCAAACAAGGGCTTCTTCTCATCAATATCTGTGTAGATGTTTTGTAAACAAACTCTCAAAACAAAGTGAAGTGAATGGATATTGCAAGAGCTGTTAGGAATTTCCCCATACTCAGAGATGCCTTTGATGTGAAGAAAATGGTAAACTGTAGGAGCTGGGATATCCTCTCTTTGCTAGGGTCTATACAGATGCATGTTCTCAATTTCACACATCCTAGAACTATCAAGAAGTTCCTCGTTAGCAGTCCTTGGAAAAGAAACAAGGAACAAAGTCCCTCCCTGGGGGCTCTCCAGCCTCTCAAGAGGGGAGATGTTCCAGTTTTAAGCAAACCTTCCATGCTTTCTCAGTATTTGTATTAAAATACCAGGAGGCAGGGCCCATGGTGGGTTGCAGAAGTCCTTACTTCAGACCCAGCCAGGCCAGAGAGGCCTCAGGACGCTGCACAAGACCTGCTGCTGGCTGCACAACGCAGGCTGTGGCAGGGCAGACCGTGCAGGTCATGTGCTCTCCTCATCCTGGGGGGTAGCCATGCCATGCCAAGCCATGCCACTCCACACAATGTCATGCCATCGTGGTGGCAGGGAGCGAATCCGGCTGCACTGTGCCGTACTGCAGGCCAGTGGCACTGGGGAAGCAGCAGTCCAGCAGGGGAAATGTTCCCTTTGAAGCACATGGCGCCAGGCGCTTCCCAGCGACCATGGCAACGGGCTCAGTGGGTTCCCAGCCTGAGAACGGGTGCCGTTACCATGCCTCACGCACACAAAACCCCTGAAAGGAGGAAGGGGGTGGTGGGGAGGAGAAGTCGGGGCCGAATTAGCCTGGCAGAAACCAAGCGGCGCCCTGGTAGGCAAATCCAGCCAATAATGCTGGCTGGATTCATGGGGTTTCCTTTTCATTTCCAAAGCATTCTTCTTCCTCTGTCATTCCCCTTCGAGTCCTATTCAAGAACTCATGAGATCAGTAAAAACCCAGCCTTTGCTCAGCTCGTAAGCAAGCAGTGCCTTAGACAGGGCTGGTGCTGATCAAAGGCAGTGTTAAATCACGGCTGCCACACACACACACACACACACACACCCCTTTCCCAACCCATGTCCAGCTTTCACACACCATCTAGGAGAAGACTTTTTTTTTTTTTTTTAAACCCTTGTGCTTTCAGTTCCATTACACCATATAAATCTGACCAAAAAGAATGAGTAATTCAAAAATGTATATGCAAAGGGACACATTAAATTCTATACATGTACTGGTCTTACTTGGCAGATGGATAAACATGTGGAATGAAGCTACTGCAAACACTCATGATAGTTTTACCAAAAGCAACAACAACAACAAAAAAGAAAAATATCTGCATACCAGATCTACACCTCAGGGAATTCAGCACTACAAACAGCTTCTAAGCGTTTGCTACATCTTATCTCAATACATTCCAAGCTTTGCACACATCTCCTAAAACACGTCATCATTTTTCATCCTCAACGACTGCAATTTGAAGACGAGCTTGAAATTTATTCCTTCATACATGCAAGAATTTCACCTTACAGGCACAAAATCAAGAGCCTTTTTGCTTCTACTAGCAGGCTATTCAACACAAAACTTTGGAAATTTTAACAAAAAAGGTTTAAACTAGCTCTCTTAAACTAGGAAGAGCTTCACATTCCCTTATAGTTTGTATTTCAAATTTGATTTGAATTAGTCTGAACTTTTAAACCAATCCAATTAAGATAGGCTTAAACTCAAAACAGTATCCATTCCTTATATACACAAGAGAGAATTTTGTCAATTGAGTCTGGGTGGCTCCCCATCCATGTATTTCTGCTTAGCTCATAGAAAAGATGAGGCCATTCGAACTAGCTTTCTTGATGAAAACTCTCTAAATCAAATGGAACTGACCACATTTGCTCTAAATTGGAAAGGGATCCTGGCTCTGCCAGAGTAACCTTTTACTTTGCTCTAAGTTGTTGAGGTATTTAACCATTCCAGTAAGTCCACGACAGTTTTGAAAGAAAGCAAGTCCTTAACTTTTCCCAACTTCATGGCACCAACTTCACTCCTATCACGAAATCGATACATCTAACTGATCCAATCGCGTAACTTTTCCCACATACAAGATCTACCTTTCTTTTCACAGAATGGCATCTAATGGAAATAAGACCAAAGAAAAGATCCTAAGAGACCCCAACCCATGTCCATCAGTAAGAATAAAGTAATTCCAGATGGGAGATGCATCTGTTCTCAGCAGTAGGTACTGTGGATCACAAAGACTGCACTGGATTAAGCAGAATCTCCTGTGGCCTTTTGGCTCAAAAGCTCTGCATTCCCAGTCCTATGCACACTGCTTCATCTTTCCAGGAGCTAAGAATATTTGCATTCAAGGAAGTCTTACCTTTACCCATCTGAGTCATTAATGTAGATCTGCATGTACTGAGGGGTGGCTTTGCCATCCATCTCACATAATATGTGGCTATCTGCAATGTCAGCAAAGCTGAACTACAACAGTACATATGCCAATACATTCTCAATGTGTCATTGGTTCTGCATTTTGTAATATTCAATTTATCTCTGTGAGAGATGCTACAGTTGGGCAGGCCTACACACAGAATTTTGAAATAGCAAGAGTTTACCATCCCTGTACTCAAAGACAAATGAAGTAATTGCCTATCAGATCCAACAGTGCAGGAAAAGCCACTCTTGGGGCAGGATAAATCAAAGTAAATGAGAAAAACAAAAACTGACAATAGTAGGCTCTTTGATTTTCCCCTTCTTTTTCAAATGGAATAAGTTGATTTCTTTTTTCTCTCTCTTGACAAAATCTCTCCTGTCTAAGGTCTTTCTCCACACACACACAACTTTGTTTTGTCTTTAAGTCAAACAACTACTATTTCACACAAGAGACTCCAGCAAGAGTCTCCAGCAAGATAAATTTGCCATTTTTTTTTGTCCAATACAACAAGATTCATTTGTTATTCAGTGATATCTATCATGCAGTCCCAGGAAAGAAATTTCTTCTAGGGCTGAAGACACTTCATTTGAGAAAAAAAAGTACCAAATAAGAAAACGATTTCCCATTATCTGCTTTTGACGAGAAGCTTCCTTTAAACAAGTTCAGCATCACATTGGTAGTCCACCCTACATTGTCAGTGCACTCTATCTTATCTCAATTATTGCTTCTGGTAAACAGCCTTATTTGCCAAAATCTTTGTTAGGCTCTTATAGAATTGAAAAGAGAATTTATGCACTCAATTCCCTATCACCATTGCTATCAATTGATTCATTGTATTAGTTCTCATTAAAGCATCTGGTGTGAAAACAGGTAAACACGGAATATATTCTAGATTAAAAGGGTTTTGTTTCTTGTTGATATTTCTCAGAAAGGAACTATCCCTTCCAAAAAACAGTTACATCCAGCAGATATTCCTAATTATTCAGAATATATGACCTCATTACTGCCTTACCTTTCCTAATACAGTGAGGCATGGCTTAGGTTCCAACTCTGGCTGTTCTAGCTTCACCACTCCTACCCAGCCATATTCATATAGGTCTTCTTCATCATTGCTATTACACAATCCGAGTGGATGCATCTGAAAAAGAATCATAAAGAAATCTTTAGCAAATCAGTATAATTCACAAAATGCATATAGTTTGCTTTTCAACAGTTATACCAATTACACTTTAAAAAAGAAAAAAAAATAACATTAAAATAATTGAAGACTGCATATGTTAAGAATTCAGCACATTTCTACTCCCAGTTAAATGTGTTTGTAAGTCCTCATTCCAGATATAAGGAATTAAACATAATGTTATGCTTGGGCCTTTCCTTGAAAATTGATAGAAATAATACAAAATATTTTGTGGAGTCATTGACAAAGCTTTAACTATGTAAGATCCAAAACTAATGTTTGAGAGGCATTACTAGTCTTCTTAATTCTTTGCACAATATTCCTCTATTGTTATCATGACTTATTACTATGCACTACTAGAAGTGTTACTGAGTTGTTCACATTATCAAACAGATCAGCAGTTTCCAATGTTTAAAAATGTGGGGTATCTTAACTAACACTAGAATATGAAACACTCTTTAAACTCAGCACCTGACAGATAAACTATACAGCATACACATAAAAACAGGGAAGGAAATAAGGTAAAAAGAGGGCTCTCTCCAAAACTGTCAGAGCCTATACTACAACATAATTAACCTCCAAAGAACTCAACATACATTTGACTTATTTTCTTTCAGCACAAATAAAAATGGAGTTTGCAAACTGCTCCAATTTTAAAAGTTAGACTATTAACAAATACTTTGTCCAATGAGCAGTGAAGAGTCTACACACTCTTTTAAATCAACAGAAAGCATTAATCAGTGTTAAATATCTAAAGACACAGAAAACCAGTCACTGATGTACACTATGATGTACACTATACCAATCAAGCTGTGAAACCATAACTCGTATCTAAGAAGTTTCTAGTTTAAAAGCCTTGAAATGTGCTGGAGCACTTTCCACGTGCCTGAAAGGGCAAAACTGAAACCACAAATGGGAGGTGCTTTTATCCAAGGTTACAATATCTGTATACACTGCTGAGAGTTTAAAATAACTTCAAAAAGAGGCGCACAAATTTTAAATGGATTACTGTTACAGAGCAGACAAACAGTAAAGGAACAAGGAAGGAGGAAAATTTAACTTTGTAACTCTATCACCTCAAAAAACCCTGATGATTAAAAGAAAACTTCCACCCTTTTGTCCTTTTTTTGTCTACCAGGATAGGACATTACGGTGCTACAAACCACCACAGTAGCAGCTCAGGATCTTTCTATACACTGTCATGAGATTAAGTCTTGTTTTTTTTTTTTCTTTCTTTTTTTCTCCACCTTATGAAAAATATACAAAGTCTCTATCTACTTTAGCGCCGAAAACGTATTGGAAGAAAGCCAAGAAGAACACAAAAACTCTATTTTTGTACCAGCTTATTTCCTCTAGAATTGTGTGATTCCATAAAAACTTCCAAGTGTGCATAGGCCTTCAGATCCCAGCCACAAAGCACTTTCTGCAGTTACTCCCTTGGAAAACAGGATAAACCAAAGTTAGAAGAGCCTCTTCTATTCCTTTTAACAGAAGCCCAGAATGGCTAACATTGGAAAGGACCTCCAGAGATCATATAGCCCAACCCCCTGCTCCAGCAGGGGCACCTGGAGCTCAGAGCACAGGGCGGCATCCAGGTGGGTTTGAGGATCTCCAGAGAAGGAGCCTCCACAGCCTCTCTGGGCAGCCTGTGCCAGGGCTCTGGCACCCTCACAGGAAAGAAGTTCTTCCTCACATGGAGATGGAACTTCCTGTGTTTCAACTTACACCCGTTACCCCTTGTCCTGTCACCGGCCACCACGGAGAACAGCCTGGCCCCATCCTCCCTGCAATCACCCCTCAGGTATTCATAAATATTGACAAGATCCCCGCTCCGTCTTCTCCGGGCTAAGCAGGCCCATCTCGCTTAGTCTTTCTTCACACAATAGATGCTCCAGTCCCTTAATCATCTTTATTGCTCTACACTGGACCTCTCTAGAAGCTCCAGGTCCCTCTTGTCCTGGGGAGCCCAGAACTGCTCCAATACTCCAGTGTGGCCTCCCAGAGCTGAGCGGAGGGGCAGGATCCCCTCCCTCGCCCGCTGGCAACGCTCCTCCTGCTGCAGCCAGGAGCCCACTGGCCTTCTTGGCCACCAGGGCACACTGCTGCCTCCTGGGTCACCTCTTGTCAACCAGGACTCTCCAGTCCCTCTCCACGGAGTTGCTTTCCAGCAGGTCAACCCCTAATCAGTACTGGTGTCTGGGGTTATTCCTGCCCAGGTGCAGAACCCTGCACTTGTCTGTGTTGAACCTCTTGAGGCTCCTCTCTGCCCATCTCCCCATCCTGCCTAGGTCCCTCGGAGTGGCAGCACTGCCTTTGGGAGCGTTGGCCACACCACCCAGTTTGTATCATCCGCACACTTGCTGAGGGTGCACTCTGTGCCCTCATCCAAGTCATCGATGAACAAGCTTTACAAATGTTTAACTTCCTTACTCCAACAAAGAAAGTGGTAATTTTGTCCAGTTTTGAATGACAATATTTTTAGTCAATATCTTGTCTCCAGCAACATGTCCCAAACATCTGAGAACAGTCTTTCAATTCAGAGGAAAATAAAACTTAATTTCAAAGAGGAAAACATATGCAGTGTATAATTAAAGTCTTTCGAATAGTTTTCCAGATAGTCGGGAATTTACCATGTCAATCAATGTGCATTGAGTAAATCTCACCTTCACACACAGGTTATGTATGCTATGTGGGACTGGGCTCCCAAGCATTTCGCAAAATCTAGGTTGTATCTCTGAACACTCCTTCTATTTTCTTCAAAAAGATAGACGAGCTGGGAAAAGATCTATGTACAGTTTAGTAGACAAAAAAAAAAAAAAAAAAAAAAAAATCACAGACCTGAAAGCAGTAGAGTCTTCACAATGCAAACAGTCTCCACATCCGCATCAAGAACTGACATAGCCTCTTAAACAGAAAGCCTTGCTAGACTTTCTGGGAAACATAGCTAACAATTCCCTATGATTTTAGGCATTACTAAATAGAAGATGGATTTTAACTTGTGATATGAATATTTTGCTGCAGTTCAGGTGGAGGACAGGGCATAGGACTCTGCATGCTCTGAAAACAGTAACAGCAAACTAATGTTGGTAGGACCCAGGTAAGCTTCATGGTTAGAATCCCAGGGAAAGGGTGAAACCATCGAGAATAAATTCTGCTCCACTCAACCTTTACATAATAAGAGGCCTGACCAGAAGAGATGAAGATGAGACTAGACAGAGAGGAAGAGGAACAGCAGCAAGCACATGGAGCACTCAGGGGCTCAGTCAGATACCAATCTATGACTCACAGAAGTCCACGTCAGATATATATCATGCACGAGCAGCAGAGCTCTGGTGAAATGGGGACTGTCACATCATTCAATCTGTGATTCCAGCAGGCCATAAGCCAGCAGAAGCTTTTAAGGCTGACACAGCTGGATCACTTTGACTCTAGTTTCAGGTCAGTCCAGCCCCACTCCAAATGGCATAATGAAAATCCAAAAAGCCACTCATCACTTTCTACCAAACCACTACCCACATTCACTGTCACTCGATTCTCCAAGATAAAAGTGCAGCACTGTATCTCTTGTCATAGGAAAAAATTGATATGCGGATTGGGGTATTATAAAGATTAGTCATTCCTGTAGTCTAACTTTGCAAACCTCTTGCCTTCTAGTCGGGAGAAAATTATCCAACAGGTTCTCCCTTCCAGCAGAGTCACTTTAGCAGGTATATGTTGTCCAAAGACAAGCAGAAAACCTTTGAGAAGAATTCTCTCATCTGCCTTTCTGAGATCCAAAAAAAAAAAAAAAAAAAGACTCGAGGAAAACTGCAAGTGTTGGGCAGTATCGGGAGATACGCTTACAGCTGCTTCAAATAAAGTATGCATGACAATCCTGGCTGAGGCACGCGTATCACACAGAACGGACCATCAGGTCTGAAATCCAGAGACTGAAGTGTGGAAAGACCAATCTACATAACCAAATGAAAAGCTCTGAAAAGTTGCACAGGACTTCAAATATTACATGCAATACAAAATTGAACTGGAGAGTATGCAATAATGGAGAACTGCAAGACACGAGAAATATTGTGCTTTTTCCACAGGAAGTGACTTCAATTCAACATTTCTTGACCGTTGTACTGTATTTCTGAAACTCCTTTTCCAAGTACCACACTGCCTTTGCCTTGAATTAGGTTTCCTAGAAAGTTTCTGGAGTCTGTCCTGAAGGAAGAAGCTAAAAAAGGAAGCCCTGGTAAGTTTTGTCAATGAAGGGGGGGGGGAGGGAATGAAGCAGAAACTCATCTTCTTAGTACAGGACTCTCACCATTCACACAGCTCTATCCATGCCAAGGGGAAGAAAGTTTCAAATTCTCATTCAATCCCCTGGATTGAGCTCACTGAGAACACACCATTTACAAGCCATGGCAAGACTGTACTGTGAGCTACTCACCTAAAATAAAACTGAGCTTGGACAGCAAATCAAAATGAGCATGTGTCAGAAAGAGAGATTTCTACCCCAGTGTGGCAGTGCTGCCTACAGCAAAATCGAGCGTAAGCAGGCAAGCAAAACAGCAGTACATGCCGCTAGGAAATGCAGTGGAATTACTGGGCATATCTGCAGGCTACAACTTCCCAAGGATTTTGTTGCATCACACTAGAATCTCACCAGAGTTATTAATGAAACAATTTTTTGGGACAACTGAGAAAAACAGTGCAGTGTTCAGTTAAAATCATAAGCACTGTAAAGCCGAACTGCTGCTGGGCTAATTGAATGTGAGTTAGTGTGGAGATTTTATAGCACAAACCCCAATACTTAGCTGAAAGACAAATCAAATTACTCATCAGCTCTGTACAATCATTAAGACACCTAGGGAAATAAAATTCATCTACTCAGTGTGGGCTCTTTTAATCGAGTGGCATTATAAAGTCAACTACAGATTGTACAATTTAGCAGTTTATTAATCTTTTCACAACCAGAATGTGGACCATGATCTCTGTTCTCCATCTCCACCACCATTTCATTCACATAATCGCAAGTTCCTACTTTACTTATTGCGGCTTTCTTTTACCTGAACACACCAAACCATATAGCAATCTTTCTCACCTACACTGTAAGAACCATGTTAGTGGTTCCAGCATTTCAAGAATGTTCTTCCCATCCACAAATCTCTTATCTGCATAAAATCATCTCCAACTTCACATCCTGGCCAACCATACTTCACTCACACTTCATATTTAGACTCCAATGCCTAACGGGAAAGCCCGCCTCAGCAGTCCATTCATAATCGTTTGTTTTACTAAAGAAAGAATCTCATTGGGTCTAAAGAATAAAAGAGGCAAAGAGGACATTGATACCATGCAAAGATCTCAAGCTACTGTCAACATAAGGTATTAAGCCAACATTGTATATCATGCTATCAAACACATTTATTGGCTTCGTTGTGGAAGCAGGATAGTAATGTTTATACACACCATGAAGATTCAGTTATATTGCTTTTGGGCCTATGCTCACTTGGGTAAAACAGGCTGACATTTCTGTCCATTGCATACAGTTCCAGTAGCTTGTCAACCACTCATGCAACGCTATAAATACAGATTCCCTAATTCCAGATCCATCTAAAACAAAATGAAAGCACAACTACCAATCCCCCATTCTCCTCTTTCCCCACAAAGACTTCAATGTTAAATAATGCAAGGCAAGTCTGAAAACTGGTACCTGGAAAGTCTTGAAAACTTTAGTAACATGCCTTCAAGACACAGCACCCTGTTCCCAAAACTTTCTTCTTGTTGACTTCTTAATTGTACATTCACTTCTTCAGTAAATCTGACAAGTTGCAGAATATCACTCTTCCTCCTCCACCCTTTGACAAGAAATAGCTGAAAGACTGCCCATTCTATTAACATCTTCACTGAGCAGCTATGTAGCCTTACTGGTATGGCCCTTGCTCCCTTCCTGAAAGGCTTCATTAGATATGGCAGTAAGGAAGTACTAACAAGGCACATACAAAGAGCGTATGTATCTACAGCATCTTAAAACGTGTGCTCCCCTCGGGCACAGCAACATGAGATCAATAACAATCAAATTAAGCAAGAACCCTTCCATTAAGATTACTTATTTATTCTTCCCTTTCTTTTCCTAATTCCTTCCTCCAGAAGACCAATATCTCCTTCTATGCTTAGTCATCTAATTCTGAATCAGGTGTCAAGATTCTCACCCAGCAATACTGACTACCCACTGGGGAAGCTCAGGCTGCTGCTTCTTTTTATCAGTGATTTTAAAAAAGGCATCAATAAAAAGCGCCATTAAGGAAGGGTAATCCAGAACTGTACAAATGGAACCTTTTTACTTTAAAAGAAAAACAAAATAAACAAAAAAGACATTGCAGTTGTCTCTCCAGCCTGATGAGACACAATGTTTTTATACTGGCAGAAGCTGGAATATAGCAACTTTTCTAAAAAGGTGTGAAAGACTGAAGCATTTCCCCATCATTGTGTGTTCCGCTGAAGCACAAAGGTTGACTATGCAGAGAAGTACATGACAAGTACAAAACTTCTCCATTAAAACACAGTTTGTTTTGGTTTTCAGAAGGCTTTGTTTTGAAGATCATCATCCTTTCAAAAACTATACTGCCACAAAATGTACCATTCTAGGACCTGATCACACCAGCAGTGCGCTTTTCTTGGCTATCAGCTGAGACTCTGTAGTTCAACCCAGTGGTTAGCACAGAACCGACAAGTAGGTTCCACTGAACCTTCTCTGTAGTGACAGCATCAAGTCCTCCTGAAAATCTCTTGCAGTCTGCATTACTCAAGGAAGTATGTCTGGAGGGATGATGAGAAACCCAGTCTATGTGGTAATTAAATGTAAGAACAGAGATGGATACTTGAATACATCTACTATGAAGACAAGCTCAGTAAACCCCTGCAAAGTCCACAGACCAGTGTTATATATGCTCCACCTGACCTGATACAGCCCAGACAGGCGTCCTCCTACAGATCCCTCTGAGTAGTATAACTGGACAAACACCAGCACACTTGCACCTGAAGCGAGAAGCAGCATCATTCTTGTTCTACTCCAACACAGGGATACCCAACCTATGGCTCACAGAATATGCAAAGCTTGTGAGCAACTTCCCTGTGCTCAGCGGCAAATCCCTCAGGAGAGGAAGCAAACTGCCAGCTGAAGGCCATACCCAGCAGCAGCCGCAGCAACAACCGCCACCGCCTGCTCTCATTTCCTTACTGGGCCCGCCCCAAGTCAGAGCAGCGCAGCAGGCATCACTGCACAGGCAGAGTAACAGATGTGCACAGGCAAGTTCAGCACATCTGCATCGTATTTGCTGCAGCAGCGCAGATGAAGCGTGTTGCCCACACTACGCAGCTCGTCAATGTGCTACAGCAGCACAGTGAACACCAAAGCTGCAGGCAGCCCTCTGCAAGGGTAGCAGCATCCAGCCTGCTCGTATGGAGCCCCAGGGTCTCCTCCCGTCACAGGCTCTCAGACACATGGGTCCATGTGCAAATGTGAAAATTCAAAACTAATCTGAGGGGAGACTTCTTCTCTCAAGAATTTGAGAGTGCTTTGATTATCATTAAAAGCCCTCCTCAGTTCTCCTACCTCAATATTAGCAAAGAGGAAACCAAGTCAAGTTAACAGTTGCAGGGTTTTTTTCCTTTCTAATTGGGTGAATAAAAATGTTGGCAAAAGATATAGGTACAATGCCACTAATGAAGGGAGAAACTGGAGGGAAAATGAAGAGCAAAGTGATATGCTCATAGACTATTTTGACAGAAGAGGGCTGCCAAAAATCTAAGAGTTCTGGTACTATATAGAGAACAAAACTGGACCCAAAATATGCTAGTGGTCAGGCTAGAACATTAGATATATCCATAATTGGCTGGGGAAAATAGGATAAGCTTACATCTCATGAACAGCTAGATTTGTCCTTACGACACACACTTTAACTGCAACAATCAGCTTTGTGCCACATACTTGCCCAAGCTTCAGTTAAAAGCCTCAGATGGAGCTACAAATACTTTGTAAGCAAGTTTTCTAGCAGAAAAAGAAGTAGGAAGAGATTTAACAAGTACTGTACAAAATAAAGGAGTCTATTTGTTCAACCCCAAGGAGCATTTGGAGCCCAGAAAGAATGAATGTCACCATTCAATAGCAAAAGCAACCATTTCATTAAAGTTTTAAATTCAAAAATAAATCTTAATTTGCTTTTCCTTGACAAAAGCAAAGATGATTCACTGAAAAAAAGGAATGAACTTGGCTGAGATTAAAAAATACAAGAGTGTTAGGAGGAAATTTAAAAAAAAAAAACCCACATACACACATATGCACACATACCAGAGGAGGAAGCATTGTATTTTTGAGAAGCACAAGTATGGCAACAATTCCTCCAAAATTCAAATGTATTCTGCCTATCTCTGAACTACCCATTTGGAGATCATATTTTATCAAAAAACAAAACAAATAAACAAAAAAAACTTACAGAGTAGATTGACAGATTACATGTTGATCCAAAACCTCACAGTAACTTAATCTCCACACAGATAGTGATTATTCTTTAAATACAAACAATGAACTGATTTGTGACTGATTATCCAAACCAAGTACAGTTCATTTTTCTGAGATGTACTTTGGTCTAGACTCTGACTTGGCTTGAACTTCTTGATGTTACATGTAGTTTAAGGGATGGCTTAGAGTCCTCTAAGACCCCTGGAAAGAAAAGATAATCTTACTCTGTGCATCTTGCAGTAAGCTGCTACAAGCCTAGCTGGTTTGCTTAGGCTCAGAGCTGGTTTGCTTAGGCTCAGAGCTGGGTGGAGCCTTGTTGGATTAATGGAGAAGGGAAATGAGAAAGAAAAGAGGAGTTAAAAATAACACAAGCCAATTCGGAAGCATTAAGTTTCAAAGACAGAATCAAAGTAGCCTCAATAGAGGTCATGCATTAGCATGCATAGTATCAGCCAACACAACCTGCAGAACTGTGACAGGCTTAGAAAAAGATCAGTTCACTTAAAATAGATGAGTTATACTAAGAAATAAAGGAAAGCCATTTGTGTGAAATTTCCATCAGTAGTTCTCAGTTTCTGCCCACCAGACTTCTGTGGAATAAGGAAAGCTGAAATAGGGAGTTCAGATCTAAGAGGAAACATCTCCTTTACACATTTATTGCATCCATTTGTGAGTTGCACTGTTTGCTGAGGAAATCTTGTGTTATTCATCAAAGCTACCTTCCATAATGGCTGTTTCTGTTAGTATGTGCTATCAGAGATAAACACTCAAGTAAGCTCCAAGAATTAGATCTCCTCCAAATATGTGAAATAAGGAGATTAATTGCCATAAACAACAAATTTGTGCAATATGCACACAACGATACAATCTAAAGATGCACAGAATTTGTTTAGAAGTTAGGAGTTTGATTCTGTGGAGGCTTTCGACTCATGTATGGATTAGAAAGGTAAGTGGAACAAAAGGGTATGCTGTCACTTACTGCTAGCATTTCATTAGATTTATAGCAGCAGTTTAAGTGTCCTTGTCCTTCTGGCCATATGACCAGAGAAGCTAAAGCTACACACAAGTATTCAGGCAGTCCTGACTTCCTGCAGCAAGCATGCTTGCTAGCTTCATCTTGCTTCAGTCAAAAATTCATTAATCAGTCATGTCCTAACAGCAATTAGCTATCCATCTGCATACTCTAGCTGGCTACACAGAAACAAAATCCCTCTGCTTGCTGACCTATGTTCAGGTCAAAATCCCTGGGAGACTTGCTGCTGCCACAGTCTCCCCCACCGCCCTGCTCACACCCCAGGCCAGCTGATGGTCCCTGCTACCCGAGGTCCAAAAGCATCTACCCGAGAGACGCACAAGTAACTGCAAGTCCCGATGCATCCCACAGAGCTACGATAAGTGCAAGACCTGTCCATACAAGGAGGAGACAAATGTTCTCATAGAGGCTGATCAAATAGTACCACATGAAATCCAGTAAGTATCAGATTTTTATTTCAGAGGAGAATTGTCAGTACACAACAACTGCCAAGGCAAATTAGACTACACCACCCATGTTAGCAGTCCCTATGACATAAAGCACAGAGTTACAGTTTAAATGTCCTCCTTTTGCTTATGTAATACAAAAGATTCCATGTAATCATGGAACAGATAGGTACAGAAAAGACACATCAGTATTTATAATTCCATTATAAGAGAAGGAGGAGAGAGAGCACAAAATTCTCTCTGCACCTGCGTCCTGAAGGCAGCCCTTCTCAAAGGAATAATTCATTACTTTTACTAGTCTAGTTTTCACTTACTGTTTCTAGACGAGGAGGAAGGAGGATGTGCGGGTTTGTTGGTTATTTCCCAAAGAGGACACTGGAAGGCTCAGTTTCAAGCAATATTTCAGAGAAGGATGAACTAGTTACATGCAGAGATCAAACACAAGCCTCCCATATCCTAGTGCCTGCACTTTGGGTGCCATGCGGCATGGAGGGATTCCAGCTGACTTCACAGGCGCATCCAAGACTCCTTCCTCAGGGTGCAGCTCCCCGTTTCGCTCATCAGCATTCAGCTGGCAGCGGACACTGGCGCTCCTGCTCTCCATGCCCAAACTTTTAACAAGCCTGGCAACACCTCAGGTGGATCTCGTATTGACACAGGTAAATTAGTGTGATTTGATCATTGAGGAAACAAAGAGTGAGAAAGGAAATGGTAATATTTGTTTATGTTAGCCGCATCAGCCACAGAGCCTGTGCTAAACCAATTCTCCTGCCAACCTTTAACTATACTGAAAAATCAACCATTTATTCCTATGCTTTGTTTGATCCCTGACAGAACTTTATTTCTAACCTCCAGCTAGTCAGTTTCCCTAAAAGCCCATCAGAAAATATTTTGCCAGCACCAAAGCAGGCAGCCCTATGACTGAGAACAACACTTTAAAAAGAGAGGAGACTTACACGAATAGGTTGTTAGAGGAAGAATGCAGCCTCCTCACCACAAAATTAATCAAACTTCCTCTCTCTCATATGCAAATGCCAAACAGGAACTGAGCATTTTTGCCAGAAACCATTTTCCATATGTGCAGCCATATATAGAGGTAAAAGTCACAAGGGGGAAAAAAAAAAAAAAAGAGCCAAGAATAACAGAAGAAATGAGGTTAAAAACGCACAGCACATCATCCCATCCCCCTCCTCGTGCCAACCTCTCATACATAATCCAGCACAAGAGAGACAACAGACAAACAGCAAGAGGTCATCTTCAAAGGGCTGGTTGCCAAGGGAGGCCAGTGCAAAGACAGCAGGCATGTCCCCATCAAAGTCCAGCAGCTGCATGCCGCAGAGGTGCAGTTTCCCCTGGGCTGCAGTGAAATTCAGAGATGGAGGATGGAGCTGGAGCTGCCCTGGTTGGCAGTACAAAATGGGTGGCTTTGTATTTTGCAATCGGAAAGGAAGAACAAGAGAGAAGTGTTCTGACATTTTAATCCTTCATCCACTTTCACATTTCAGATACTTGACCTATTGTTTAGACTCATGGAGATACTTCTTGCTGAACTGGATCACTACTGCAGGAGACAGAGGGCAGAATCAAAGACAAACTTTGTGCTAAGTTCAAAATCAAAACTTTGGCTCAGCAACTGCCAGGGGAACCAAGATAGAAAAGACAGCGCGCATAACGCATGGAAAGTACACAGGTACCTTTATAGGCAGAGCTCGAGACACTGCCCCACAACAAAAACAGCCTACAAATATTAGCCAGCAAAGCATATATTGTTTTTCTTGAACAGAGCAAGAGATAATACAGACTCCCGGCCTACCTGCACCACTCACATGCAAAAACTAGAGGTCAGTTTACAAACAACTGCAGGCTTTGATTTTATCAAGCCTTGCCAGCACACTGTTCAGCAGAGCATATTCCAGAAGCCAGTCAGGATTTCAAGGCCAAAACACAGCATTTCATATGCCTAAAGATGAACCCTATTTAAGTCAGCATGCAAATGAATCTTTGAATACCTGCATAAATGCTCCTTCAAGACTCAGTAGACTGTACAATCTACTGGCAATAAACACTCCTTCAGTTTGGGCCTCAAAAGATGCTCTAATAAGTTTGAGTATTATGGAAGCACTGACACCCTCTATTATGGCAGTGCACACCTGGCAGCCTAACACAGGCTACTGATTTTCCGTATTGGTAGGGTGTTCGCAAAAATTAGCTAAAACAAGCAAGCCTTGTCAGTAGTCTTAAATTCAGTACATGGGAGCATGTTTTAGGAGATGGAAAAACAAGATGCTGAAAACCCTAATTGTGGGCATTTAATTCAGAATTCTAGATCAGCAAGAGTGTGCACAGAGCAGGGAGTTGGTGCCTGCACTCACAGCTGAGCCAACCTCTAGGTAGATCACACAGCACGGTGACAAACATCTGTGCAGCAGTGGTGCTCATCTGGATATTTGTTATTATGTCTTCAACATACCAAGTACCCCAGAGAAGAACTTATTGAAGAACAGAAACACTCTAAAGCAGCTACGCTTCATTCTGTGAACATTCTTAGCATGGCTTACTCTCTGAAAAAAATCCCCCATCTCTTCAGGATTGTTCTTCACAGATGCATTTCCACTCTGGCAATAGAAATAATGATTTCTCCATTCCTGGAACAAGCTGTGTGTCCATGAACCACTGGCCCAGAAGAGTTCAGGTTCTTGGCTCTACTCAGGCTACCACTACCCAGGAGAGGTTTTCCAACACCCAACTCCCCCTCCACACTCTCTCTTACCAGTCTACCCTACCCTGCATTATTCCTAGGTAATCTCATCCATTCCTCTGTCTTCATTTTAAGAATGTGTAATCTTTCCAGTCTTTCCTCCAACTATTCCCACAAGAAACTCTCACCCTCTGTTCACACTCAGTCTATCGCAAATCCAGTCACACATCTCTTGAGAAATAAGAGGAAGAAAAATATTAAAAACAACTATTAGTTTTATTCTTAACTACCCATTTTCCTTCATTGTGCTGTTACAAGGCTAAGCTGTTTTGGCATGTCCTCCCCCATGTTTCTTACTTCTGCATGCATTTCTCTCAAGCTAAACCTTAAGTTTTCTAGTTTTATAAGTAGGTGACTTGAAGATCATATACAATCATATTCTTGCACTGTATTTTGTCATAAACTGCGAAGTACTACCTCCCCCTCTACATTTAACTCTATATTGAAGCAAACAAAAACTGCTCAAGAACAGTATCTACAACATTCTAAGGAACCTGAAGAGTTCAATCTTAAATCATTTTTCAAAATTTACCTTCTGGTCAGATTTGTGTTTACATTTGATTGGCTTTAAACCATCCTGGAATAGTACACAAATAGCCAGAGCCCACAGGTCACCTTCAGTTTACAGAAGCCCAGCCTCAAACTGCAGCTGTCATTGCCCAAATTCTCCTTAACTTTCCTCCCCTAGAGCTATCACTTGACCTCATTTACAGCTTTGATAGCCCCATATAGGTCACTGGATTTGTTTTTGATTTATTACTTCTATTTGAAATCATTTGAATGTGTAAGGAAAATTGCACTTCAGAAGGAACGCAGCCAGCTAATTCTAGGAGCAGCGTCTTTAAACAGGTCCTGGCGTCTTATTTGTTCCTAGGATTTGCTTCTGTTCTTTGA
This sequence comes from Tinamus guttatus, assembly GCF_000705375.1. The sequence continues at coordinate 490,136 of NW_010580578.1, read as the reverse complement.
TCAACATCATCAAATCCTCAACAAGTTCCCTCCACAGCCTCCTTCATTCCCTGCCCCTGCTTTGCACCCACATTCACTGGGCAAAGTCCAAGCATCACCGTTTAAATACAGTTCCTCTGTCAGGTCACATAACTGATGGAGTCTCTCCAGCCTGCATAAAACAGACACTCAGACTAAGTCAAAGCCTCTGCTGTGATCCCAGTGAGAAGCTCCAGCACAGGCTGTATGAAAGGAGCGGGAGCTCCTTTCCATGAGGTCAGGCCACCTCACCGGGATGTCTCAGCTCTTCTCACGCAGGAGCAGACCCACCTCCTGCTCCCACCACATCCCAGGACAACCTCAGAGCTCTGGGGCAGCAACGGCAGCTCTCAAGATACTGGCCACGCTGGGTCTCATTACCTCTTGTTACCAGACCACGCGCACAAGCGTCTGCTATGTGCTGCCGTGCTTCATGGGGGCCCAGCCAGCCATCTAGGGACTGGATTTAACCCTCCTGGAGGGTGGTTGTGCCTGGACTTCTGCTGCAGCAACCCTTCTTATTAAGACTCTGTGGAAGTTATTCCTTTCTCCTCCTGCTTTAGCTCCTCATTCACAACATAGGGAAAACATGCCCCCGCCCACAGAGCAATTCTCTACTTAAAATAAAAAGTGGTGGCCAGTATTGGGACATGCAAATTTGCTGAAAAAAGCTCTTCCTGAAAACAGATTGAGGATTAATGTTTGTTTTTCATAACAGAAAACATCAGGAACACTAGGTTCTCCACCTCAAATAAAGTAACAAGTAACTGCACTGTTTTCAAAGTCTTCCATTACATGGATTTAGTGCATACTGAAATACGGTATATTATCAGATGGAAAGAAATATTCAATTTCACTGAAAACAAAAACAAATGCCCTTCTTAGAAACAGCCACCTGGTGGCAGCCTGTGGCCTCAGTCCTCTTGTTCCCACTGGCAACCATTTTGAAGGGGATTAGCTCCGGGCTGAGTCACCGCCCAAGAATGCTCTGTAGTAGGGAGCAAAGAGAATGACTTGAAATAAAAACCCATCCTTAATTCTAACATAGCACATCAGACAAGAAGTCACTGCCAATATTCCCATCTCACATGCTGGAATTCTTCTTCCCTGCCTCAGCACTTGATTTTGCATGGTGAGCCCATACCTAGTTGCAGTTCAATGTAAACCACAGGCCTCAGCAACTGGGTGCAGGGCACAACCCAACAGCATTCACCAGCAATGGGGCTCACGTGCCCTTTGACATCTGTTCGTTGACATCTTAAACAAAAATGCTATTCTGTACTCAAGAAAGTATTGAGAGTCATCTATAGAAACTTAACACCTGATGCTTAGGGGATCCTTATATTACTTGAAGTCAAACTATATGTAAGTCAAACTAGCTGGAAGTCTGGAGACACCTTATGCATTTTTCATTACAGGGAGATTAATTCCCTGATCTAAGAGCAAAATTAATTCTAACTTACAATACAAAACTATAACGTGCAAAATACAGCTTTCCTGAGCTGCTTCTCTAACTTTTATTAATATACATACTTATTATACTACTGCATCTCTAGGCATGGGGAAAAAAAAATACAGTTTTTAAAACTTAAAAACAAACACTTGGAAGAACCATGTCAGAGAAAACTATCCGGACAAAGAAAAGCTTACATAATTTATATAAAAACTTATGTTAGGGCTGCTGTATCAAGTGTTCTATAGTTCAAGCACTGTATTTAAGGTAGGCCATCCAGGCTTGATATAAATACTTGTATTTCTCTGTTTCAGGATACAAAGATAGCTTTTCCTACATCCTTTCCCTATCTCCTCCTGGATTTCCCCTTTGTATGGCCACTAATCTAAGGTCTTACCTGATCTTACCTGGAGATTCACTCTCCACTTCCTCTCCCCAACACATTTTTAAATCAACTTCTGATGTGCTGGCAAACAGCCCCTAACAGTAGGTCCAGCAGTGCGCACTGGTGCAGGTTAGTGCTGTGCATCTCCTGCTGGTACTCCCCAGCACGGGGGCTTGCCTCTGATCAGAAAAGTAAGGCTGCAAATTGTGCTCCAAGGACACAGCAATGCAGGGCAAATGAGTGCTGACTGCAGAGCTTCTCCCTCACACGTTACAGAAATTGGACAGTGTGCAGTGAATGAGGTAAGACACTATGAGAAAAGAAAATACAGTCTTGCGGTTAGAGCAGCTGAACGCCTCCCAAGATACTGGATTGCTTCCTCTGCCACAAGATCCTAAGTGATGCTGGGCAAGTCACAAAAACAGCCATAGAGCGTGTGACCAAGAATCCAAGCAGCACAGTCTCCTGCCTCCAGCAGTGGCCAACTGCAGCTGTTTAGAGAGAAAAGGAGAAGCAGAACAGATACACAATGATCCTTTCTCTGGTACAGTCTCTGAATTAGGGCTATCAATGATTAACAGACTTCCAAAGCTGCGCCTTCATCTAGACCATCACATTTAACATTAAGCAATGCATCTGTGTTCCACAATTTTGCATAATCCTTTTTGGAGTATGCTCATCCTTTCGTTATTTTACGATTTCAATAGCAAGAGTTCTACAAGTCAGTATGTAACACACTTTCCTTTGTTAGTTTTAAATCTCTTCCATGAATTTCACTGAGTGAACTTTGATAGTTCCTGTGCCATAAGGAATAGCTAATAATTGTCCCTTAATCACTGTCTACACATCAGATTTTATGCATATCCTCTCAGCCACACATAGTCTCCAGAAGCTTCCTTTCCAAGCTGATACGATTCAGTCTTTCTCGGTGGGTGTCAATGCGCTATGTGATGAGACAGAACTTTACCTTGTGATCTTCCTGCTCTTTCTCCAGTCTCTTCCTCCTCTAGTCTCCCTTCTCAGTTTTATAATTCAGTGACTAGAACTGCACGCAACATTCAAGCTCTTGGAGGCCAGCGGTGCCTATGAGCTTTGCTGCTCTGCTCTTGACTCCTTTTCTGGCAATTCCAACATTCTCATGAAATTTGTAGTGCTGCTTCCACCAAAATCAGCAGTTTCAGAAAACACTACACCCATAGGAAGGAAATTTCAGCTGCAACTTTGAGAAGCCTCCTGGCTCCCACTGATGCACACTGCTGGCTTGCAGTTAACCAAGATCCTTCCAAAGATCAGCACTGACGCAAAATCCACTGTATATAAAGTTGTGACTTGCTGGGAAGAACTCCTTCAAGCAAGGTTCTTACATAGCACGTTCATCCAGAGATACACATGGAGTAGGGTCTGCGGAAGATCTCAGACATGCCAAAACACAAACAAGGTCAATGGAATCTGTGCCTAAACTTGGAATAAACAAAAAAGGTTAGCCATTCCAAAAAGAACAACCATGCTCAAAAGTACACCTTTGTACTGTAGCTAGGGAATGGCTAATTTTGTCCTTAATACTAAAAAAAAAAAAAAAAAAAAAGCACAAGAGGCCGTTCATGTGATCAAGCATTTTGAAAACAGGTTAGTTAAATGTCTGTAGAAATATAAAATCTATTGGAACCACTCAAAATGGGGTCTTCCCACCCCACCCTCCACCCTCCAAAAAAAATTTTTAAAAGAGCTATGTGAGAAGAGTTGGGGTTAGGATGTACTAGTGGCTGCCATATCCCACACAGTCTCTGTCATTTAGTTAATAGTCAACAAAACTATTTAACATCACTCTTCAGATGGATAATGTAATTTAAATAGCCTATGAAGTATTTTAGTTTCTTATTAGTGCCTAATATCACAAGATGGCATCATCTTTTTTCAGTGACCATCGAACCACCATAGTTGCTATAGTACCAAAATGAAGTATTACTGATATGAAATCTTCCTCCTACTGACAGAAGGAAGAATAACTTCAGGCTGAGAAGCCTCCAGTTCCTCAAGTTTTCTTGGCATGAAGACACCAGCACCTCACTCCCACCTCTCGAAGCGCTGCCTGCCCAGGCCTGGTGTTGCCTCTCCACTGCACGCATTCACCTAGACTAACATGAGCCTTTGCACTGAGTTACCAACTTGATTACACCTCTGCACCAGTTTATGCTGTGCACTGTAGACTCCTGCACGCCAGTACAGTATTAGCCAATAAGCTTTTTTTCCAAACGTCCCCCAACACGGAAGAAAAAAGAAACAAGATCCTCGCCATAAATTAATCTATGACCGTGCTGTTCCTCAGTGGCACAACTGTATTTCCAAGTTCCTAGCCATACACTCCTGCAACACTCCTAGCATCAGTAGTAGTTAGCACATGGCTACACTCTATGTCGGGCCCTGCTAAATAACTAATCCTAAAGAAGAAAAAACAGATATTAAAATCAAATCTGTATCTTCCTACTCATGATCCAACTCAATTACTACTTTCAACATAAGGAAGTTAGCAGCAACACTTCAAAGGACAGACCAAAGACAGGGCTGCAGCAACAGGGTTTTAAATCAACTGCAAGTGAACACAATCAGCACCCAAGAAATTGGTTAGCATTTTGACAGCTACTGCTGGCAAGGTAACAGCAATTTAAATCTTAAAACAATCTTAAAACATTCTTTGCATCCTAATTGCATGCAAGCTTTTCTTTTGGCCCACGCAACTTCAAACGCAAGAGTAAGCTCTATGTGGAACCGAAAAGGAAATGAAGGATAACCTGAGAGGAGGGTCCAGCAAAAACAGGACAAAACAGCAACACAAAGTATTCCTCCTCTTGGAGCCTGAGCAGTCTTTGTACAAAGTTTTCTTGGGGATGGATGTTCACTGACCTCAGGACCTCACACCTGCAGAACACATACCAACACAAACAACAGAAACCATGGATTCACTGAGGAGCCTATGTCTGCATGCCTTTTTGATGCAGGTGAAGGCAAACGAGAAAAATCATTTTCCTAATCAAAACAGCTCATAGTGAGGTCAAATTGTGCTTCCACAAGCAGCACATTCAGACTTCATCTAGAGTATAAGAAACACCATCAGAAGACCTCATGCAAGCTTGAGAATGGGAAAATACCTGAGGAATATTGCAACACGCAGGCGAAGAGGTACTAGGGGCAAGATGTTCTCCTCTCTCTCGCCATTGATCAGGTTACCTGCAGGGTTGTAAATCTCCTTCCCCCGTGTTTCTTAGCTGTGCTTCTGTCTGGTCCAACAGAAACAGGACAATAAGTGGGAGAGCATCACCTCTAATCAAACTGGAAAGAATTTGTGATCTCAGAAATAAAAATATAGACATTTAAGTAAATTTCTGTTTGCACGAGGAGGTGACATTTGGAATTCCTCCATTTCTAGCTATTTTCTCTCTGATCAATAACCTATTCTAGTTTCTTTAAACAGCCCCCCAAATTAAAATGAACAAATCAGGCACTATAGTTGGCTGTGGTACAGTGAAATCCTTATATAAATCAAAGTAAAAACCTGTCCATAGGCACTCATCTGTTCACTACCATCTGATCAGCTTCCTTTCCATTCACAAGTACAGCAGTGGCTACAACACGACCATCAAGACCAAAGATGGCTTTCACAGGGAACATCTTACAAAGGAAAAAGCTGCATCAGCCTAACACTCTTTTTTGTTCAAAGAGCTCTGAACATTAATAGCAACAAAGATGATGCAGCTGCTGCACAGAATTAAAAAGAGACAGAAAGAACAATTGCTTCCTGGCAACATTTTTTCCTGCAGCTCAAAGAAAGATCAGCGGAAATTAAACTGCACAATTAGGGAATGAGATGGAATTCTGAAGATTTACTCCTCTTCCTTCCACTCCCGTTAGTGAGCAATTTAACCAGGCACCTGCCAGATACACCAATTTAAACTGTTGCTCTGGAGCTCATTGCCCTTGAATTGGGATGCACCAGCTCTCACTCTTGCTCTCCAAAAATAATATGCAGAATGTCTCAGTATGCAGCAATCCCCACGAGGACATCAAAACCCGCATAGCTCTTCCTCTGTCTTTTTCAAATTCAGACAAGTAATCAATGAACTAATGAAAAACATATGGAAGAAGCCATGAAAGGCTCTTATATATAAGTATATGCTATAGGAAGCCCTAATCCATAAGGCTGGACACATACACTGCAGAACTCTCAGCATGTGTTTGCTCAAGTCTTACGTTCTTTCACAGGTACCTGCTAAGAGCTTTTGCTGCTGGCAGAAGCAGCAGCACATACTCAGGAAATTGGATAAAAGTGTTTTTTCATTCTATACCTCCCCAGAGGAAAAAGTATGGGGATTCTGCATTAATGGTGGAATCATTCAATGCTTCCTCTTCTATGGAGAGACCTCTGCTTTATCAACTATTTTCTGTACAACAAATTGGAACAGCCTGTACCCCATACATCTGGTGAGATTCCCAAAAATGAAAATATTTTCAAGTGGATGTGCAAGTTCCCAAAAAGTCACAGGAACTGCTAGGATTCCCATCCCAGAATTTCTCTCTAGCCTCTCTATATCATGAGGGGAAAAAGCCTGAAGCAGGAACAAAAGTACATGTCAGAGCCTATCTCAGAGCTCTGTAAGATGTGCAAATTTCCTGGTGCCTCGAGGTTTGGTAACTAGAAACCAAAATCAGCATATTTCAATTGTACCAAAGCTCATTTCACTAGTGTCAAAGATCAAATCAGCCACATCTGTAGAGGGAGCACAGCAGAAGAGAGGTTGAAGGTGGTGGCAGAGAGGGAAGAAGCGTTAATGGCAAGCAGTGATGTGGGGAGATTTCTACACAGGAACAGAGGAACCCACTCTCAGTTCAGACACTCTACAATAAAGCAGATTCAGCCCTTTTTAAGCCAGCACTTCTTACTGAAGTAATAAACTGATTTAGCAGACTATAAATACAGCTTCAACCTTGGAACAAACTATGGAAGCCAACCATTCACACAGTCTCCTCCCTGTCTTGACAGATTTTCAGATTTCATAATGTCATAATTTTGGTTACTAAACTACAGAATGGGGAAAGCAAAGCTGGAGGCTTTGCCAGCTAGAAAAAAAAAACCAGAAAACAAACAAAAAAATGTAGTTTCTAGCATCCTGGCATACATTTTGGGACTAAGAAAATCCTATTAGTTCTTACTTTTAAGACAATTTAGTGAAGCAAGAGAAACAATGCAGAATGGTGAACTGTAGTTTTCAGCAGAGTTAACGGCTCATGGAGACTAATGGGAGCAGCTCTCTCCCACAGCAGCTTCAGGCTGCCACACAGCTTCAGCCTACACGGGAGCAGATGCACGCAGACTTCACTCATGATCCAAGTGGACAAGTTTGCTCTGCCTGAGTTCCAAGCACGCAAGAAAAAAATCAATGCAATAACATTAATTAATAGATGCTGCCACTCTACTAACACTTATTCATTCAGGCATCGTGTCTGCATGGTCACACAGCTCCTGGAGATCAGACTGCACCTGCTTCAAAATACATAGCAGAGAGAAAAATTTGGGAAGATAAATCTGTATTATTGTGTTCTTCCTCACAAGTTTACAAGGTTCCCTTTGAAAAGTAATTTTCTATCTTCCACCATTATAATCAGAGTAAAGGTTCAGAAACAGTTCTGCAGCTGAAAGAATTGAAGAAAGAATTGAAGTTGCTAAATGAGAAGACTAAAAGTTTCTTCCACCCAATCCCCGCATGACTGCTCCAAAAAAGTCACACCTTTCTCTTCTCCCTTCAATGTGTTGGAAGGGGGAAACAACCGTTTACTGCTGCTTTCCCACTCAGTTTGTGCCTGAACAAGTCTGCGCGTCTTGAAAACGAACAGGCTTACCATCTTCCCCTCTAAGTGTACCTTGCCTGTGCTCAACTTCTTCATGCAAATCCCAGAAATACTTAACTGGAGTTTTCAAGAGCAAACAAAATAGTTTCCATTTCAATAAGGAAGGAAGCCTCAAAACAAGCATTCCTTCCTTTGTCATTTTGCTACTTCATCCCACATGGACACCACAAGTGTGAGAATACCACATGTACAAGTTGTGCAGAGTAATAGAAGGAAAACTGCAAGTTTGCAGTTACTGCCAAATGATTGGGTTGACCGATATCCACAGAAGTCTTTCAAATACTCGATTATCCTTGCCCTACCTCCATGGCACACGCTTCACCTCACCCAACAAACAAGGGCTGTCTTTGTTTAATTAAAAAAAAAACCCACCAACAACCTGTCTCGCAGGCTATGATTACATCAGCAAGAGCTTTCTCGTTTTCTCTATCAATCCTGCCTTACTCAGGCTTTGAAGAGCCTCTGTGTGCTGCTGCCACACGCTTTGATCTTTCCATTTTATGCCCCAGGGCCAGTACTGATAATATCTGCTTTCCCTCTGCAGTTTTGGGCAATGCAGCAGCACCCGTTCCTGCCCAGGAGCAGCTTTGCTAGCACAGTGGCGCAGCAGCGTGCATGGCCCAGTGACCCTATCGAGACCAACATAAAGCTCACGAGGGCTCAATGCACACATGCCACTGTAACAACATCTAGAGAAACTACATTTTCCTTCTGTTAGGAAGCAGTTGAGTGTGACAATTTATTGTGAGTCAGTGACGTAAAGCAAGGTCACTATATACCAGTTATAGAACCCAGAAACTCAAGATTTCCATATTCTTGTTGCTCCAAACTCCATTCGGTTCAGGATATTTAATAATAATACCAAAATAGTGGGGCATATCCTCAGCATTAATGTATGTCAATTATCACAACTTGTCCTATATGGCAAATGGACTGGATTTTTTTTTTAATTCTTCCCCTTGCAAAGCCATGCAAAAGATCACCCCTGCACACGAGGAGGCAGGTAGCTCCCCTCTCCTATCAAGAATCAAACACAGACAACAGAATCTTGAAAAAATAATGTGAAGTCCCCAAAATGTTGCTTTGGGGCTGTTCTACTTGTGCCATGGCACTACTCGCCTTTCTAGAAAAAAAAAAAGTGCCAAGTGCAGATTATAAATGAAGATTTTCACTGACAGCTTCGGGATGAAGCCAGATCATGTCTTCTGAGGTTCTTAGGCCTATCTCACTACACGTTTTCTCTAGCACTAGCAGTGTTAAATGTGAAAGCAATGAATTTCAAGTTCATTTGACTTGAAATGCAAACATTTTGACAGCACCCTCCATACAATTAATAAGCTAGATGAAAATTCTTCCTATTTCAGCAACTGAATTCTTGACACTGGCATGTTCAGAAAACAGAGGTAGGAAGCAAAACAGTGAAGTGCTGAGTGGTGGGAAATAAATCTGGAAAGCCTGCTAACATTGAAGTATCACATCCTGAAATGTATAAGCATACAGGTGCAGGATTATCACGGGCGAGTTAAGAGAAGTTAAAGAGGAATTTGATGATCTGACACGCAGCAATCTCAGCTGGGAACTTATTCCAGGCAGGAATAGGCACAACTCATACCCACGGACAGCGGTGGACACAGTATGCACAGATCTTACTGACCTGCTTATGTGAAGGATTAAGTTAACCAAGTTCAGGTAGGCATCAAATGTAAAACAGCTTTCCTCATTTCCCCAAGAGACCCATACCAAACATGGCACTGTTCAAATTCACCCATTTTCGAGGCAGATTGGGATTTGACAGAGCTCTGTCTGAGAATCAATGAAAATAAGTCCTTTCCTGAAGTCAAATGCAGGGAGGTGATTTTCCAGCACAGAACAGCAGATATGGCCAGGTATTTTAAGGTCCCCTCCTCACCAGCTGGCAGGTAAACTGCTTTTGATTGCCCTTTTAACAGCACTGACTGACCGCTAAAATAAAGAATTTCTTCTCCACAGTTCCATATAGGAGTGAAAATAACCTCTCTCAGACTCACAGCTTCCTCCAAAAGGTATACGAATAATTTCAGGAAATACTTACTAGAAGGTACAGTGTCACCCCAGAAAACAAGACAGCAATTAGTCAAATCCTAGTACTGGCAAGGCAAGATGCAACAAGTTATCTGCTGGGCCTGGCCTGCATCAAGTTTTGTCTATGAAGAGATCTACTTTAAGAAACCATATAGAGCCACTTCATTCACGTTATGCAGCAGAGATGCATGGCATGCAACCCTGTGCAGCACCGTGACCCTGCAGGTAGCAACCTGACATTCCCCAGTTGGGCCTGAGCAGTTCAGAGAGGTGCAGCTTCACAGCCGAGCTGAGGGCTCATCATTTCCAAGGTATGGCGTCAGGCTCGGGACTCCACAGGCTCTCTCAAAATGGAAAAGACGACATCCGAAAGCTCTAAAAACATATACAGACCGGAGGTGTTTGACTCCTCAGACTACTTAGCAGAGACAAGCGTTTCTACCAGTGCACTTGCTGGCAGAGGCAGCCCAGGACCCTCAAGAGCAGCCCTAACTCTGGTCTGCCTTCATGGGAAAGGGTATTTTAATCTGTTCTTCCTATTACCTTCCAAAGGCAAAATTTTGCCAAGAATTAGCTAGCATTTAAAGAATTTCTTCACACCAAGGTGGCAAGGGCTAGCATGAAAGCAGTGCCGACCTGCAAGGCAGGCGCCCGCTCCCTGGCCAAGCCTGTGTGAGACACTGCGCTGCAGCCCCACTCCAGGTTTTGTGCTCAGCCGCTCCTCCCAGGACTTCAAAGGAAAAGTATTTTTGTACAGCCCAGCAAGGAGTGTAAACTGCCCAGCTGCTTCCAAAGCAAGAGGGTTTAACCCTTCAATACCCAGCAGGCAGCACCCCAGCAGGGGCTGCACACAGAGAGAAGCAGGGAAGAGACTTTCACTGGGAGTCTAAAACTCAAGTCTGGTGACATCTGAGAAGTGACATACTTATAGACATCTTCCCATCTCTCCTCACTCTTCTTTCCCTTTCTTTTGAAGGATTGCATTGAATATCTATAACAAGTTTGATAGGTACATGGATATTTTATGTAAAGCTTCTGAATTGAGCTTACTGGGAGGAGGAGGCCATTTAATACAGAGTCAGCCATAAATATCCCCAAATCATCTCAACCTGGGCTCTGAATGGATCCCAGAAACTCAGCACTTGGAATGTAGGCTCCAGTGCACTAAATACCCCCTCAACCTCCCACTCTCACAGTAGTAAGTAGAACTTCATTGCAAAAAGGAACTCAAGTACCTCTGTAGCAAATACTGAAATCTTTCTGCTAGGAGAAGGTATGCTAGTAGAAAGGTAAAGGAGGATGCTAAATGAGGTTCCTCTCAGTGAAACATGGGAGCAATGGAATCTCTCTTCTTGGTCAGCACTGTGGATAGATGAGCACATCCCTCTGCTCCCCTTACTCTGTGTGAGGCCCTTGAGTCTGCGTTTCCATGTGGCCCTTTTCCAACTGCTCCAAGCTGGCTTTGCGTGCTCCCTCAGCTCACAGTTCTGTTGGAGGCCAAAAGAGCTCACAATCAACTCCAGAGAAACGTGGGTACCCACCCTCAGGCAACCAGGAGTGCCTGAAAGGCACTGGCTCTGGTGGGTGCTGGATGCCACAGGGTAAGTTCCATCTCCAGCAGGCCATGGGATTTCAGCTGACAGTAGCACATTGAGGCAGATCATCTAGTGACAGAATGTTGCAAAACCCAATAGAATTTACAGGATCCTTTTTTTGTTTTTGTTTTTGTGCTTAGGTATTAAATAGAGTATGTGTATTACCTACAGACTAAAAATCTTGCTTATATGGATATCTATACTGGATTTTCTTTAGTCATTCTTTAATTTTATACTTTTTTTTTTTGTACAGGAGCTCATCAGACACATGCATTGGTGTAGTGTTACAGGCAAACTACCGTGGTGTCTTCTTTACTAGGGCATATCTATTGAACACTCTCAAATAAGGGATGGATCAGCAGCCAAAGCTGAGGGCCAGGTTACAGGGTAAAATATCTCTGCATTTTGAGCATGGAAGCAGTTAGTTGGGTTTTATCACCCCTAGCCCTACTTGATACTTCAAGCATCTACAGTTCTCTTGAAACATTTGGAATTAGGGGATAAACTTGAGCCCCTTTGCTTAGTCAGATCTGCCTAGCAAACCTCCCATCAAGTGCCAGAGCTCCTCTGCAGGAGGCTGCCAGCGGGGGAGCAGGGGGATCCCTCCCTGCCGAGGGTCCAGGACGTGCAGCCTGCAGCCCAAACCCTCGTGCCAGCTCTGCGGGGCCGTGACGCAGCAGCAGCTGTCCTGGTTGCGGGGGAAGCAGGCAGCAGTGCCCAGAGCACAGCATCCACTGCTTGCAAACCTCCCCATTGAATCCTACCTGTTGAGACTGGGTTATGAATAGTTTCAGTGACAAGGATGTAGAGTTTAACACTAACAATACATAATAACTACATATCAGTGTTTTCCATATTGCTCTAGATGCGCAGACATATTTTGCTTTTCCCCCCCCACCTCTCTTCAGCAGCCTGACCTCCTCGGAGGAGGGTCCTAAAGTTTTGAGAGCAGGACACAATGACAGCAGGGAAAGCAGGGGTGCACATGTGGAGAGCACAAGCAATAAAGCACCATAGGGTGTGTGTTAAGCACACACACACCTTGGGCATGCTAAGGAATGAAGTACAGCAGAGTGCCTTTGTCCCAGAGCTGCTGCTGAAGGGGGCAGCACAGGCTCAGGTTCCCTTTCTGAAACTACTAGAACACATTCCCCATTTTCCTATTTCTCCAGGTACAGAATTATTTCTCCAAAAACATTTCAGCGGTAGGCAAATGTGGTAGGGAGACTTATATTCTGGCACCATTCTGTGTCAGGACCCATTATGTAGTGCCGAGTTCAGAGGATGCCCTTTGCTTCCCCTCCTTGTGGGCTACCATCCTCCTCTCCCACGCTCGAGGTATAAGCAGCAAGACTTGCTAGGGAATACGAAGCAACACTCCCACCTCTCCTGCTTCCCCTAGAGCACTGCAACTCAGCAACTTGCAATAGGTCAGAGGAACTGCACAGTGCAAGACAGGCTGCTTTCTTAGAGCTACAGGTACAGGAGGAGCAAGCAGGAACAACACAAGAAACACGGGAAGGCAGCACCTCTCCTGCCAAGGACCTGCTCTATTTGCATCAAAGCCATTGTTCCTTTTTATTCAGGTGCAACAGCACACAGATAAGTGAAAAGTTCTGCCATTTTTCAGCTCCTTTCCTCCCTTACAGTATCCATGCATATGACCAGTACCAATTTTCTTCCATATAAAGATTGGGAATTAGTGGGTTTTATGACAAGAGCTCTTTGCAAACGAAGTTTACCTTGCCAAGGAATTGTACATCCTTCTCCTGATCCTCTTCCCCACCCCAATTTCAACACATGATTAGAGATGTTACAGCTTAAGCCAATTAAAACGCTAAGCAGAGTTTGGGTCTAGGTTTGATATTAGAATCCATTTAACCTCCTTGTGTGGCTATGGGCTATCTCACCAACTTATTAAGACTGTTCCCCAGAGATCAGCTTCAGAACTTCTATATGGGGATTTTTTTCCTTTATGTCTCTATTCTGACCAGAAAAATTGAGCCAGATTTGGCCCATGTAAGTTTTTCCATACACAAAAACTGGTGTAAGTACACTTCTATAATGACATGGCAATTGTCTTTGGCACCTTTCGAAAGCAGAGTTTTGGGAGTAACATTTGGTTATAGCTAGAGTGAAACACAGCTAGCTTTAGGTGAAGTTACATCAACTTAATAACAAATTTTGTTATAGTTGGGCTTAACTGCTAGCATACATTCTAGGGATTCAGAGTAGTGTTAGCAACTTTAAAGACAAAATTGCTTCATTTCCAATAAAAGTCATGAAGATTACCTAAATACTTCTTTGAAGCTTCTTTCCAGTGTTCTCTTTTTCAAGGCGTATTTACCATTGCAGTTGTGAGCATGTTGTGCGGATGTGTCCAGTCACATCGCACTGACCACTGGAGAAAACCCCTTGCAAAAGTTGGAGAGTGGCTTGTGAACCCCCATGCCTCTGTGTTGTCAGGAACACGGCCCTGTGTCTGTCACTTCACCAGGAAGCAAGTCCCGTGCGCTAAAACCTGCAGCTGTGTTGGGCCACCGAGGTTCCAGAGCGCTTCCTGGCGTTCCCCTGCACTGGACCTCGCATTCCATGTGGCCAGCTGCTCCCTAGGGAGGTTCCTCAGCATTGCATCCTGGCTCCATGAGCACAGAGCTGTATGCATGTCCTGGAACTGTGAGCCCTGCAGTGCCCAGGCACCGTCTGTCCCTCATCCACAGCCCCTTCCCGCACACTCCAGCCCTCCAAGCTGGAGCTGCCATAAGTGCTGATCCCAGGGCTGGGAGTTACTAATATTTACACTGCACGGGGACCTGCGGGGCTGAGTGGGTCACAAGCCTCCGGATGAGGCCAAATTTAGCCCTGGCACAGGCTGCCAGAGAGGCTGTGGAGGCTCCTTCTCTGGAAATCTTCCAACCCTGCCTGGCTGCCACCCGGTGTCCCTGCTGGACTGGATGATCCCTAGAGGTCCCTTCCAACCTCAACCATTCTGTGGTTCTGTAACTTTAATCCCCTTGGACTGCTGCAGAGAAATCTGCTTTGTGGCTTCTTAGACCTTGGCAAAGTTTTCACATCCAAGGATGGAAAGAATCACCCTATACTATGAAGATGTATCTATACATATGTATACTCTATTATATAGACTTTTCACACTGAACAGATTTCTCTCTAGTTTCTTTCTTGTTACTTATTTCCCACCAAATGCGATATGCAGGGAAAAGTGATGCAAGTCTTTAATAACTTCTCTTAAGTTGTGTAACCAACTTATGTTAAGAGGGTGCAATCTTTTTTTTGAGTAGATATTTGAAAAATGAACCAAGGCAATACTTTCCTATGTAATGAATAATTAAAGCACAGCACTCACTACTATAGACACTGGCAGACAAAAGTACAAGTGTTTTCACAGAATCATAGAATGCTGAAGGTTGGAAGGGACCTCTACAGTTCATCTAGTCCAACCTTCCTGCACACGCAGGGTCACCTAGAGCACGTGGCACAGGACTGCGTCCAAGCGGGTTTTGAAGACCTCCAGAGAAGGAGACTCCACAACCTCTCTGGGCAACCTGTTCCAGGGCTCTGGCACCCTCACTGTTAAAAGATTTTTCCTTAAGTTCCTGTGGAACTTATGGTGCTTCAGTTTCTGGCCATTTCCTCTAGTTCTGTCAGAGGCCGGCCCCATCCTCCTCACTGCCTCCCTTGAGGTACCTATAGACACTGCTCAGGTCCCCTCTCAGCCTTCTCTTCTCCAGGCTGAACAGGCCCAGCTCCCTCAGCCTCTCCTCATAGGGCAGATGTTCCAGGCCCCTGACCATCCTTGTAGCCCTGCGCTGGACTCTCTCCAGCAGCTCCACATCCCTCTTGTACTGTGGAGCCAAGAACTGGACACAATACTCCAGATGCGGCCTCACCAGGGCTGAGTAGAGGGGCAGGAGCACCTCCCTCGACCTGCTGGAGATGCTCTTCTTAATGCACCCCAGGATCCCATTGGCCTTCTCGGCCACGAGGGCACACTGCTGCCTCATGGTCAACTTGTCGTCCACCATGACACCCAGGTCTTTCTCCGCAGAGCTGCTCTCCAGAAGGTCGGTCCCCAGCCTGTACTGGTGCCTGGGGTTATTCCTCCCCAGGTGCAGAACCTTGCACTTGGCCTTGTTGAATTGCATGAGGTTTTTCACCGCCCAGTTGTCCAGTCTGTCCAGGTCCCTCTGGATGGCAGCACAGCCCTCTGGGGTATCGGCTACTCCTCCCAGTTTGGTATCATCAGCAAACTTGCTGAGGGAGCACTCTGTGCATTCATCCAGGTCATTGATGAATAAATTGAACAGGACTGGACCAAGGACAGTCCCCTGGGGGACCCCGCTAGCTACAGGCCTCCAACTAGACTCTGCACCGCTGATCACCACCCTCTGAGCTCTGCCATCCAG
>NW_010580578.1:455172-474036 GCF_000705375.1 Tinamus guttatus | reverse complement strand
CTATAGAAGGCCTCATCAACCTCCTCGTCTTGGTCAGGTGGCCTGTAGCAGACACCCACCACAGTGTCCCCCCCATTAGCCTGCCCTTTAACCCTTACCCACAAGCTCTCAACTCTCTCACCATCCACTCCCAGGTTGAGCTCTATGCATTCCAGTTGCTCTCACATAAAAAGCGGCTCCACCACCTCGCCTTCCCAGCCTGTCCTTCCTGAAGAGCACATAGCCTTCCATGGCAGCACTCCAGCCATGTGAGCTATCCCACCATGTCTCTGATTCCAATGAGACCATGATGCTGGGACTCCACACAGACCTCCAGCTTGTCGTGCTTATTCCCCATGCTTTGTGCATTACTGTACAGGCATTTCAGGGAAGTAATTGAGCCTGCAGGTTCCCCAGGAGGGGTGAAAGAGGACCCTCTGTAATCACATCCTATCCTCACTTTCCCACTATCATACTCCTGCTGGATGCCATCTGATCTTGGCTATGTGGTATGATTGCCCTGTCTGTGTGACACTCCCCTTCTCCCTTCTTGCCCAGTCTAAAGCCCTCCTAACCAGGTTGGCCAGCCTTTTGGCAGAGACATGTGCCCCTCAAGAGTTTTCAAGAGTTTAGACAGATCCATGCAGAAGGGGTCAATGCAAAGTTATTAAACACAGGTACAACTATGGCAGGATGCAGCCACTGGTTCAAACAGTTTCTGACCCATTGACCTCAATACCTTTTCCAAGCAATCATGCTATTGGCTACTTGTCAGAAAGTGCATTGGGACAGATGGATCTTCAGTTTCTTCATCATATTCCATAATGTTTTATGGACAACACTATCCCTTCACCCTAAAGTATGAAAATAATCAAATGATGTAATGATACTATCATCCAAGACTAGCAGTTTTGCTGAAGTACCTTTCAATTTCATCTCATCAGGAAGGCAAGGAAAAAGATCACATTCACTGTGCTGTCACACAACAGCAGCCTGAATGCTAAAGATTCACCACACAGTCCTGTTAGTCAAGGGTCATAGACTCCCGCTGGAGGAAGAGGCCAAAGCGAGCACCCCGTGGTGTGGGATGAGAACACCCCTTCCCCGCAGGTACGCTTCTGCCAAAGACCTGCACTTGTAAAGAAGTTAGTCCCAGCAGCCTGGTGCCAGCAAATGACTTACGTGGGGAGAAGGAAGTGGCAAGACTGCGACCCTACTGCGTTTCTAGTGGTCTGGTGAGAGAAGGCCTCTTGCCAAGGTCTCAAGTAGAGAGAAATACAGCAGAAAGAAGCACATCGCCCTCCAGTTTTCAGCTCTGCACATACCAGTTTTCGCTCTAGAATCAATATTAGCATGTTTGAGCTATTCGAAAGCCACCATTTTGTATTCTCTTCATTTTTATGTTCTCTCTAAATTAGAGACTGCGAGAGAAATATTTGCTTAAAAAACAAATTTATGCTACCTGTAAAAACAACTGTCTTTAATTTCCCATACCAAATGTATTCCCTGCATGAAAAGTATGGGGATAGGTGTGAGAAAGCTTATTTCAGAACATTTTGGTTTGTAATCAAGTCAAATTTGTAATTGATAATTTCAGATAAAATGAGAAAATCAGAGATTTGACAGACAGAATGCTATTGCATTGTCTTTCAATAAAAGAAATTGACATTCTTCAGGAACCTTTCCAAAAAAACCTTTTGCACAATTCAAGAAGAGTAATCAGTAGTCAAAGTTAGAAAAAAGTATTTAAGTTGTCCATATATCTAGCATACAGAAAGCAAGAAACTGTGTGACAGGACAGGTCTTAGAACCATACAAATGTGGATTTTACTATAAAGGAAAATTTGTTTCAAATTTAAGAATTATTATAGCTGAAGAAAACTAATACAATTCTGATCCTCAGAACATTTTGTGTGATGAAATTATCAATTACAATATTTTCTAAAAAAACCTATATTGATGCACAGGATGGACAGGCAAAAGGAATCAAGTCAGAGTTGCATGCTTGCTGCAGTTTCTGCCTGGGAGAACTCCTCCTGCAAGCTGGAGGTTCACGTGTGCCAAACAATTCTATGCAAACATGAAATAGGCTGAAGCTCATCCTTAGAGCATCTGAATTAACTGTCTAAAGTCTATGTTCCTTCATAGATTTCCTCTACAGAAAACAGTGTACCGTAAAAAGCAACCTGCACTGAAACATAATGCCAATTCCACATTGTTCAGGTTTTTGAATCACAACTCTAAATATTTAATACTACAGTTTCTGGATTACTTAACTAGAGCAATTTAACTGGAGTTTGCAAAAGTTGTAAGACTCACTCATCAAAGTTTGAAAAATAAACTCAGTATAAAATGCAAGTTTTTGCACCTGGACAGCTTTGGCCAAATCCCTAGAGCAGGTTTCCTCAACAGCCAAATCAGAGATAGGAACGGAGCAGGGCCACAAAAAAAAACACATTTCTTGCTCTTTGAGAAACACTGATGTTATGACAGAGCTACAAGAGAAAACAAGTCTCAGGGAATTTGGATATCCTGCAGCAATGCCATCAGCTGAATGCAAGCACCATGCTAACAGCTTAAGACACCACTGCCTATTTATCTAGTAGAAGACCCCTTCTTTATGCAACACTATAGTAAAGAGTGAATTCTTTGGTAACTTTGACACATACATGATCAAAGCTACCTTTTGATCTGCTTCATTTGGATACCTTGTCAAACTCCAGATTGTGACTTAACTTTTATGGAGAGCACCGAGTTATTTCTAAATCAGCCCTAATCAAAAAAGGTAAGGTTTCTTCGTACAAAAACCACCAACCTTGATGTCTCTGCCTGAACCCCATCTGGAACATAATTTATTGTGAAATACAGGAACATGACAAATCTACAGTATCATCATGAAGGAAAACCATGACTCAGCCATCAGTAATTATTCTCCACATGACAG
The DNA here is from genome assembly GCF_000705375.1 of Tinamus guttatus. The sequence goes on along the minus strand of NW_010580578.1, from coordinate 471,113 downwards.
ACACAATAGGATTGGGTAAGAATGCCAAGATTTTAAAATAACTTGTAATTTCCCTTCAGGATCCTTTTAAATCTGGTCCATGTCAAAGGACTAGAAACAAGGCATTACCTCAAAGAGACTCCCATATAAGAAGCTCTCCCTCCTTGTAATTGGCTAACTGCACTTCTGCACATAAATATAACGAAGGCAACTAGCTTATACCAGACATCCTGCCTACATAATACTACAAGAATCAAAGTTTAAAAAAAAAAAAAAAACAAAAAAAAAAAAAAAACAAAGCTTCCTCCTCACCATTTGCAAGTGTGCAACAATTCAGAATAACTCTCTGCATTAGAAGCTTATTCTTTTCTTCTCATTTTCAACTCAATTGTTCAAGTAAATAATTTGAAGCTTTCTACAGAGCCACAAATTTAAATTAAGAATGTACACCATCTAGTTCCTAGAAGCTCTTCCCCAAACACAGTATTCCCCACTATTATAGCTCCCTATCAAGAACGTAAAGCGATTTACAGCTTAGACTCTTTCAGTAAGCAGAATCTTTTATAAAGGTCTACAGGTACACTGAAGGCTGTCAACTGAAGAAATACATTTGTACCGGCTCTTCAATCTCCTTCACACAGAAGGATCAAGAACTATTACTTACCCCCAAATCGAATTTCATCTCTGAACTTCTATACAAATTTAATATGCTCCAAAGGCAGGCAAGAGGCAGACACTGCTACATACCCACCCTCTGTGAATCCAGGCACCCGATCATTCATTCCATTAGAATGCTCCCAGATGCTGTAGCTCATGCTTGTATTTATTATAGAACAATAGATGTCAAAATTAAAGAAACTTATTTAAGACAGAGTTCCACTACAGGCCTGTTCAAGAACAACCTCACCATGGACTTCTTGTACAGTCCATTTTAAAGAGTTCAAAAAAATTGCTTGGGTACTCCCAATTTCTATCTTCTACAGTTTTGCAGTAATGCAGACAGTAAACCAAGTATTTTAGAAGGGTCTTATTTTCATTTATTAATATGAATTTTATTTTTATGTCACATCATAATCACCAGAAGACTAAGGCTGGAGTACCCCATAATCTAGACAGAATGTACCCAGTTCTCAGAGCAGAAAGGTTTGTTTTGTGGGTGGGTTTGTTGTGTGTGTGTTCCTCTTTTAAAAAAAAAAAAAAAAAAAAAAAGTTTGCGCCCCCCGCAAATAGAGCCTAATGACCCCTCAAATCATGCTGTAACCTTAAGGAGCTGCTTGCAAAGATACTCACCTCAAACGCTGGAGATCAGTACACAACACTTTGCTGAGCTGTTTAGCCATTGCAGTTATGCTCTCTGCCTGCTCATGTTCTCTACCTGTTGTTTTGCACATTAGATAGCAACCTGTTATCATAAGCCATACAATTATCTATGCACAAGGCCAAATACAACAAAGATGCACCCATAAAATTGGAGGTATGCTATACATTTCACTCCAAGATTAATAACCCCAAAATTGATCACAAGACTAATCCTAAAGGAATTCTACTGGTTAAAGAAAAAAAGAAAAAGCATGGCTGAAAGATAACTTGCTGCACAATTCTTGTACTAACCCCACTTATTCCACAAAGCTAATCATTTCCCCATGTGGCATTACAGACATTCATCAGTTTCCATGTCAGAGCCAATCTTGTATTCCTTTCCAACAAATACCCTGGAAGAAAACTTTGATCTTCATACTTTCATCTCAGACATGACCATTCACATCTTCCCACTTGTTCTTAAGTATTCTCCATTATTTCATATTCCCTCTTTCTAAATAGCATGAAAATATACCAACTTAACCAGTGCCAGGTTCCATTCCTTTATTTGCATGGCTAAAGACCTGTTCTTTCTTTCTTTCTAATTCTTCAACATCCAAAACAGACACAGGATATGAAACACTAGGAGTCATGCTATGGCAAAGCTCTCACCATTCACAATAGGTGATCTTTACCTCCTTCCTTACTATGGCCAATTTTTACCTTAATATCCTTCCTCATTTAATTATTCAACTAATAGACCACTGCCACAACAGAATAACAGTCTGCATTATCAAAGTAAAGGATAACAACAGCCAAAATGTTAGAATCATGAACTTTGAGGGCAAAACATCAGAAGCATGGGAAAAAGCAATTTTGCTCTAGGCAAGTTATAGATACAACCTTTTCTTACCCAAGAAAACCGAAATGAGTTTATAATTTAGGTCTGACAGGAAAGCACAAGAACAAGAGTAACACCTCAGGAAAGAAGCAAGCCAAGTGCACGTGTTTTCATTCTTCACACACATCCTTATTTAATATCACACCCTCACACCCATCAGGACCCACATGACTACGCCCCAGCCTACGATGGGCAGCAAAGACCCCCATAAACAGGCTGCCCTGGGCAGCACCAGGCACTTCACCTCCGAGAGCAGGGAAGCAGGCTGAGAAAAGCAACCTGCATTTCGGAGAAGAGCAGAAAGGGCTGCTGCCTTGCCAGGATTAGTCACCAAATTTCAAGCAGCCTCAACGAAGTTTTCACCCACTACCTACCTCTAGAAATATGATCCTAGAGCTTTGATATCAGACATGCAATTTCTTACCAGCTAATAAGAGACAGGGAAGACAGGAACACACCAGCATCAGAAAACATGTATAGTATTTTCCTAACACATACACAATTTAAAAGTTATCCATTCTAGCACTTTAGATAGGACGGAATACATGATGTGCTTTGTTACAGGTAAGCATATGCTGCCTAACTGACCCATTTTATTCACTTTCCAATAACTCACCTAGTTCACTGGAAGCCACCACATTATCTGCAGGCATTTCACTGACAGGTTTCTAAATGGGCAGATAAAAAAAAAGTACCTATAATGTATTGCTTGATCAGGACTTTAAGTGCTTTCAAGATGATCTATACAAGTCTTTAGTAAAAAGCTGACTGGGAGAAACACTGAAAAAGGCTGCAATTAAAAGAAGTATTATTTATACAAGCATACAAGTGACTTTTGTCTTTCAAAAGCTTTTCTTTAATCAGCCATATTCCTCTGGTAGTCTCTAAATTGAGTTTGACAAGGCAAATTAAACCATCCTCTCCTCCTTGAGGCACAATTTATGGCATTAATTCCATGTACCACTAATGGGGGGGGGAAAACCACCCCAAAACTGTGACTTCACTTGCAGATTCTCTCTCAAGCCAGGAAATACTATTCTGTCATCGGAAAAGGAATGCTAATTTAGCATGGATATGCTGCATTATTGTATTGATAGAAAGATTAAATTCTTCTGCTGCCCCTTAAAGCAGAGGAGCCATTAACTACCATGCTTCTGAAGGCAGAAATAGTGCTAAAGGGTATTCTCCAGCTGCTGAGTTTTTACAGCTTGAGTTATATCAGCAACTGCTTAAGGCTTACTCAAGATCCCTTTATTCTTCCAACTTTATTTTTATCATTTTCCTTCTGTCAAGAAGGCTTTTGAAAAGACCGTTCCCTGCTTCGACAGATACTCAGGAGTCCTACTACTGCTCTCACCCTTTTCCAATTGAACTGCACATCCTCATCTAGCTCCCAATCTGCCTTCTAAGAATACATACAACATTTGTCTCCAGAACATACAGTATCTGTTCCAAAGACTGCAGTAATCATTTTATCTGAAAAATGCTTATTAAGATTAGATTTCAAGATTCAGCATCACTCGGTAAAACTACTAAAAATAGACTCAAGCTTCCTGGGCAATGCAACCTAGTCCAGCAAAAGTCTTTATCTATATAACTTATTATAAGTTATTCATTATCACCATCCTCATTAGAAGCCATGTGTCATACCATTTACACAGAAAACCAATACTTTCCTAGCTTCAAACAATCACAATTCAAATTCAAAGACACCAATCAGAAATTATCTAAGGGTTGAAAAATCATTTCTATTCAGCTTCTAAAAATTCTCTTTGCATTAGAACTGAACTAGGCATATGTTGCTGTCTGCTGCTTCCTCATGACAAGCACTGGCACAACAGGACCAAGTGAGGGATGGCTACTGCACTAGCAGAGCTTGCTTAAGTTTGAGAACATGAGGACCTACATCAACTGCATGAACTATAAGCAGTTTAACCACCTCAAAACCAGGTTTTATACTCTCAAAGCCCATTCCAAATACAAGAACACAAATAACCAAATAAACACTAGAAAGCAATGCAATGGCTTCAAGCTGACATTTTACTTTAGGACTGTAGAAGGAAAAGAGTGCACATGATGTTCTCACTTCTTAGCTCAAGGATGGCAACTTCACACAGCAGCTCGGTGTTGTCCTTTTGAGCAGTAACACTGCAAGTTTCTGCAAGAGTCGGCCCACAGGGAAGACTGCAAAGTGGAGCCAGTCGCTCATTTTCAGAAGCGTTCATGGCAGCTTCCAGCCTGGAAAACTCATCTTAAACCAGCAAGAATGAAGTTGGATAAACTGAAAACATGGCTCTGCATAGCCAAAATCAGAACATTTTATTTTTGACTTGCACCTTGACCTTAGTATTGGATACTGACTCTTATTAATCTTCATGCTGAGCAGCAATGAGAAGCAAGTGCCCCCTCTCTTCTACCAATGCTGTTTTTAACATAAGCTTTAATATAGCATAATTTGGAGTGGGGACAGAAAAAGTCATACTTCAAAACTCCTTGAGGACCTTCAAAAGAAGCTCTACTCAGCCTTGGGGACAGAAAAAGTCATACTTCAAAACAAGCTCTACTCAGCCTCGAAGACACATACTAGTTTTCAAATTACAACACACTTTCTATTGACCTTAAGATGTTTGAAAGTTAAGCTTAAAACTGCAGTGAAGTTTTAAGCCACAGGTTTGGTGCTGCTCATTCCCAAATGACAAACATCTAGAACTGGTTCTTCAATCCTCACAATTTTGCCAACAGATTAAAAGAGCATACTTGTACCCAGGTTGCGCAAAACCCTAAAATGTTTTAGAATTTACTGAGTCTAGACTCAAAGTGACTTGCAAGCTTCTCTATGAATTGTGACACACACACCCCCACACACCTTCCAAACAAAAGGAAAGACCTACTCTGGGGGCACTTTTTTATTCTCTCAGGAGACACTGCAGAGCTGTTTAAAACATCCACACATGTATCTTGCCTCCTTGCAGCTTGTGTCTTTATGTTTCTGTAATTCTTTCATACTAGCAATTGTCCCATATTCTGATGTCACCTACACTGACTTCCTGGAGATGAGACAATGCTGTTTCAATTTCTACATACTTCTCTCAATTAGCTGAAAGTGATTTTTTGATGCCATGGACATTTTGTTTGTTTGTTTTAGAAAAAGTAGTATATTTGTCTAGTTTTGTGTTAGTAAAGCTCTGTTCATTTAGACATTCCAATGCATTAAGAAGTGACAGGTCCATATTTCCTTAGATTTTTTCATAACAGATCTTGCTTGCAATATTCTCCTATGCTGGAAAACTGCATGTGACCACATAAGATTCATAATGGAGCAAGCAATCTGGATAAATGCATGTACATGTGGTGCAAATGATTAAGTTGTTTTCTCCGCTTTCTGGCACTGTTTAGTTGCATAGTCAGTGACATAACTGATTTCACTTGCTGAACTAGAATAGGCTGCATCAGCAGAGCAGTGCATCTATAACAGCAATGTCAAAGCCCACAAATGCTCCAATGCACGGCCTGTAGTAGAAAAGTTATCATCACTCAAAAGACAGTTTTTTTTAGAGTATTCAAACCAATACATGAAAAGTCTGCTGCTCATATAACAGATTACCAGATAAGCATGAGAAGAGAATCCTCGTTAGCAAATACAGGAGATCATCACATGGAGTGAAACAAACAGAATTTCAGAACAAAAGCAAAGCTCAATAAACAGCATAAAGTTGGCCTGTACTTCCAGCAGCCATATGGAAAAGTTTAGGAAGAGAAACAGTCCTGCCAACTCAGGTGACTGGGACATTTTCTCTAGGACAAAGTAGGCAATATGGGACCCAAGAGAGAGCTGAGAAGACAAAGCAGTAAAGTGGCAGAAAAAGAAAGGAACTGGAAGCTTATCACCAAAGTTAATCCAAAGAAACTTTCATATCACAAACATACTTCCTTGCGTAGCACCATCAAGGCAAAGGTTCACATCACAACCAGGCTTTCCAGAATACTCAAACTGGCAGAGTAGAAGTGGCAAAGAAAAACATATTGTTCTTTTTGAAAGGAAACAAGATCCCAACTCTCCACCCAGCCCCAGCTACATGGGCATTCAGCAACCTTGGGGTCCCAGAGAGCTTCTGCAAGGAAAGAGAAAAAAAAAAAACATACACACACACACACCAAACAAACACTGAAAAGGAAGAGATTTGGCTGGTAGCTGACTCAGCTCTTTAAGATTCTTGCCCAAGTTTGATCAGTGTCATAAGTCAAACCATCTGAGCAGAATGGTTCATTTTAATAAATCGGCAAATTCCAACTAAAACTTTTTCCATAATTTCTGACCAGCTCCCACTGAGAGCCTAACCTCAAGTTTTCAGTTCCTCTTTAAACTATAAACCATGATTATAGCCTGATTTTGAGAGAAACTCTCTCTGAAAGATTGGAGAGATACTTGTGCCTTTTCCTGTGAAAGGAGGCCCGCTGTCAAGCCAGTAACAGCTTCCCGAACGAGACAGACCAGGTCTGCTCACACGTGGACACAAGGTCCTGAGCTCCCAGAGAAAACAGAGGTTTTCACAACAGCTATATTTTGCTTAGATCCCATTTCACAAGATCTCTCTTCTACGACATAGGCATCTTCAGTGAGGCTCAGGCAAGAAGCTATAACTTACTAGCCAGACTAAGCCTATGCAGCAGAAACTAGGGGGGGAGGAGGGGAGGAATCAAGTGGCTCCTCCCCCACAGAAACAGCATTTTTGCAACATAAAACCACTCAGATGACTGCAAATCCAAAAAGGACCCAAGAATAAACAGAGGGAGAGAAAGTTTGTTGTGTAAGGAGGAAATTCTGCTCCAGTTAAAAAGAATACACACTGCAGTGATCCAAAGCTGCCTATAAATATTTGAGAACATCAAAGCCGGTCCTGTTAAATTAAAAATGCTGTCACACAGATAGGAACTAGCCTCTAGCACTGCCAGCTTCAACATGTGAGTCTCTGATCTGAGAAGCAGCGGCTGTGCTCCTCAAGAGATTTTATTCACTAGGAGGAGGTGGAAAAAAAGTGAAACAGCAGTTGAGTTTAATAAGGATACTTAAAGTCTTACAAGAGAGCTAATTAGAGCTTAACTCTTTCAGGATACTACCATAGCTCTTCAAACCTTTTACTGACAAGGACCATAGTTTCTTCTCATATTTTTACCATTGGCATATCTCTTAGGCTCCTGGACACTGGTATCTAAGCCTCCAACCCAAATACTGAAACAGGCTTCAAAAAGGAGGTATTTTGGTGGATTACTGCTGGTATACTCTTAATTTAATCATACTGCAAGCATTACACACACCTGCACATGCATATTGGCGAGATGCTGCATATCAGGGGCCTACATTTCATACTAAAGCAGTATGAAAGACTTCAAAAGCCTTCTGCATTTTCCCATTAGCTGACTGAAGATAAGACAGTGAAAAACATCAGAGCCCTTTGATTTCTGTTATTTGCAGAGATTCAGCTCTCAGTAGCATCCGCATATACACAAAATGCACATTGTTGAGAAGTTTCACATCCTGACACAGTCACCCTGCATTTCTACTATGGAAAAGTCTGCAAATCCCAAGTATCAAAAGCTTAGATAAGATTAGCACCAAGAGTTATAAATGCAGCAAGAGGAGTGCAGTACAGCTTTATCAAGTAAAGTAATGAAAGCCAAGTAAGTATACCTTAAGTTTTCTGCATTTCTTACTTTTTAATGTCTTTTCCTCAGTCAGTTTTGGAACACAGGAGACAAATTCTGCTGACAAGGGCACCCTGCCTTCAGCACCAGGTCTCCCACCCCGGCTCTCCCAAGCACTGCACACCACAGCTCTGTCTTGCTGCTCCACAGGCTCCCTCCTTTGCTCCCAATCATCTTGGGAATTGGCCACCACTGCACCCAGACCAGTCACTCCCCTCCAGCCTTGACCCATGCAAGATAGTGCCTGTTCCCATGGGCTGCAGACAATACACAGGACCTTACAAAATAAAACGCTACAGTGGAAACCAGGACACCTCCCTGCCACCTCACTGTTACAGGCCAGCTCTGGAGAAACCCATGTGCCTACAGGGAGGCAGCAACAGGTACATGAACACACTGCCCATGTCTGCAAAGCCAGGGAGAAGCCAGGCTGAGGCACAGCAGGGACAGGTAGCATCAGCATGCACAGCTGGCACACTGCATGGGTGTTTGTGTCTACAGATGTATGTATGTCTTAGCAACATCTGTGTCCCACAGCTATTGAGGTAAAACCCATCAGGGCTCCAAGGTGACACCGCAAGCCAAGCCCCCTTCAAGGGGGGTCTTTGCCAGACACAGCACAGAGGACAGCCAAGCCTGGGTAGAATCAATGCATCCATGTACAGAGTGAAACAGAGCACTTTCTGCAATTCCAAAACAGATAGTCCCAACTCTGTCACCCAAGTGGATTGATTAAGGCTGGAAACTTTCTGTTCCAAAGGTGATTTCTTTGGAAGGTTTGGTTAGATTCTTCTCCACCTTTGAAAAGGAGAAAGCATGGGGAGAAATAGAAGAGTAAAGGATTCCACCACAATCCCCTGCCACCCACCCACCCTTAATCCACTTTTTTTTTTTTTTTTTGAAACAGGCCAGCATCAAAAAGTTCAAATTAGGAAAACAGATCTTGGCATAAACTAGGGTTTTTCTCAGATTAAAAGTAATTTTTTCAAACACAACAATCAGAAGCTGCATGCTAAGCACATGCAATGCATTTGCAATAGGAGGCACATACTTGCAATGTTCATGCCTGTGCAGCTAATAGTTGTACTCAAACCATGGCTGCAGTCTAAAACATGGCCCTTAGTCCCTTGTCAGACCAGTCACCTCCTTCCCAATCTTCACTTTGTTTACTAATGAAAGTAATACAAGGTGATAAAACAGCTTATGCATACATACACAAAAAATACAGTTTAAGATAGTCATCAGCTTCAAAAAACAGAAATTCTATCATTAATGCAGAGAAGAACATGGGTCTGGGAAGTCTAGAAAGTCTGCATATATTAAGCTACATATTTAAGGGTGCAGTTGTGCCTGTAACATAACAGACAACTAATCGACCTTCAGAAACTGCCTTTTCATCCTAAAGCCAAGTGCAACAAAAGCAGCATGAAAAGAAACAATGATTACAAGCATTTCAGCGCTGTGAAGAGGACACCAGAAGCCACTCCTGAGGACTACCAACTCAATCCGAACGTAAACAGAGCTCCACTGATGGGATAAATGCAACAAAGTGCAAATGTTGACTCTTCTAGGTATCCAAGACCAAAGCTCCCTGATCACCATAGGTTCAAGCAACTGAAGAAATACAGAAAACGTAGTTTTAGTACAATTCTCCTGTTACTCTTGTAACCATTTTAAAGCATGTCTTCAAAAGAAGATTTTTTCCTTTGCCAATCTCCTTTACTGTGAAAGGTCCTCCCTTTAAGTCAGGAAACACGAGAAATGAGGCCAAGCATTCAACATGCATTCTGTTTTTATGCATAGGCACCACAAACTCTCGTCTGACCACATCTGAATACAGAAGTGGAGATGCTCAAAAGAAGAGATAATTTAGGAAATATTAAATACCTTAAACTAAGCACTTCTAGCATACTCAACTGTATTAATGCAAATGTATGTACCTCTTGCACAACCGGATAAAAACAAAAAGTCTCACAGAATATACAGCAGATGACTACCTCCGGATCTTACCTTTCCTTAACCAGTAAGATGCTGGCCTCTTGAAGAGGTTCACACTTTGAAAAACTATGTTTATGAAAGTTTTATTTTTTTTTTTTTAAGGCCAGGAGGGCCTCACTTTGAAATTCCAAAACAAAGTCTAGAAGATTACAATAAAAAAAGAAGAATTTTTAAATGTACACTGCACCACAAGATGGTATAAACTGGAAGAAAATTACTACATATGCTAATCAATGGTTCAACTCAGAGACTTTCCTATAAGATTTGCTTGGAGCAAAATGCTTGACAGCATTTCTTTCTTACCAAGTTATGCCACAACAAATCATGAGCTATTCCTTGTGTTTCATCTGGAGCCATTCCAGAAGTCCTTTACTAGACAAAGCAAAGTTACTCTGTCCCATAATCAGGTCCATGGCAGCATGTGCACAAGAGCACGTGCCAGCTCTATCCATGGTCAACATCCAGCCACGAGTGCTGGTGACACTACAAAGCAGGCTATAATTACATCCAAACCATCAGACTTGCATAGATACAGTCTCAACATATATATGTGTATATATATATATATAAATGAAAAAAGTTCTCCAAAAGGTTCAATGTTTAAGACTAAGTCTCTCCCTGTTTTGGGATTTTTCTTAATCCCCTTAATTCCACCTCCCAAACAAGCAATTTAAGTACACAAGAGAGGAAGTGGTCAGCATCCTGCCAACAAAGGCAAGTATTTCAACAGTACTGATACTAAATGTCAGCATGGAGTTTAAACTTATGAACTATGCTGAAAACTTACCTGAACTTCCTCAACTTTTTTCCTACCTTCTTCTCCACTTTTATTTAAGAGAGAACAGAAACTGTCCCAGTTAGACTCTAAGACCAGTGCCATACACACTCCACTTTTTCCTTGAACTATTTTATTCTAATTGCTATAAACAGGTCACAACTTTCTCCTTCCTGCACAATTTGGATACCTTCCCTTCATCCTATTATGCTGTGTCTCCTACCTTCCCAAGGGACTGCCTCACCCAGGAGAGGGAACAAGGCTCTAGACAAAAGCATTCTGGTATTGCCACAGCTGTAAGCAAGGACTATGGACATTGGATTTACCTCCAAAAATCAGCAGTTCATAGCCAACTTTGGCCTTTTGGACAGCCTTCTCCTTGTAGTAATGGCTAGAAACGTCCATTCTTAGACTCATTTAGAAACTGTTCACTGGTACTCTTATTCTCTAAGGCTTAATATGTATTAGACAAAAGTTTAAAAGTTCAAACTTTTTAGCTAGATAAATATGGCTTATCAGTCCTTAAAATTTAGTGGTAAAAAACAGCTGTTTTCACTAGGTTTTTCTTCCTTCCTTATTTATCATAAAAGAGCCCCAGCTGTCCCATGGAAAGATGAACAACAATGCACCCACAGAGATTTAAGTGGCCAAGCACTCCTTTCATGCTGGTCTCCAAGATTCCCCACTTATGGTGCTGTAGTCCAACTTAGTAGGATACACACACATAAGAATACCAAAGCAGGGCACAATACCTGTAAGCAGGCACAACACAGCAGCAGGCATCTGTCACTGAAGGACGCTATAGAGTCTTTGAACCACCACTTTAACAGACATCTTGGATATCACAATATTGAAGAATGAATAAATAAGGAACTTTAATAAGCTGACAAGAGCCCTGCACACTAAGCAGAAATGCTGTAGCTGGGCTATGGTTCACACTGTGGGCCAGCTTCAGGTCACAGCTGTGCAAGAGGACGAACAGTCAATGCAAAGCACTTTGAGGGGCTGTTCTCAGCCATCCCGATGCGCCACCCTGATCAAAGCACTTAACTGTGACTGAAACTTGAACAAAACTGAGGGAGGAATGGAAACGGCCAGACTACTCTGGAATAAAGCACATTATACAACCTTTAATAGCAAACTGCTGTTGCATTACTCACTGAAAAGGCTACCTAGGTGCCTTAATTGTACATGTTTTTTTTCCCCTCAAAAATCTCTCATAAAACAGAGTCACAGTTCCTCTATCACCTTGGCTGTCTCCTGAAGCAGATCCAGGCTCTGTAACCCCGGTACTGTTCACATGGATGACACCTTCCTCTTGCAGCAGGCAGCACTGCAGACACTGCCAGATCTGGACCACAGCCCCGACTCTGGGCAGCGACAGTCTCCACCCTTCCACCAGAGGCTGGTGAAGGACAGGACCCATCAAGCCCATATCAAGCATGGCACGCAGCATGAGCTAGCGGAGCACCTTGCTCTCAGGACTAACTTGCAATTCTTTCATTTGCCTGTCAAATCATCCCAGTATCTAAGAAGGATGATGAGCACTGCCAGCTCTGAGCCATCACTAGTGCAGGCCTCAAAAATCTGTGCATGTGTTTTACCAAAATGAAATGTACAACTAAATGTTGTGAAATATTTTGCTATATCATGCCTGTAGCACAGCTGTAGTATGGCAGAGCCTTGTTCCTATCAGCTGGACACTCAAGTCTCATTAAAGTGGTAACTAGAAAATTTAAGCTTAGATTAGATAAAATTTCTTATCCACAAACCAATAAATCAGCAACTACAGGAATTACTCACTGCTGTGATCAAATAGCAACAAATACTTGTCTGATACTACCTTATCTATTAAAAAGAGGAAACAAGACCAAGATCCATGACTATGCACAGTTTCTTGGCAGGTTAAAGTTAGTTCCTTTACATTAGTCAGTCCTTCCAAAAAGGTAGGGGAGACTCAGAGTCCTAACAGAAGCAGGTCCCGAAGACAAGCTCTGCAGGATGGCAGTGTCTGAATACAGCAGCTGAAAAGGGGTATCTCAAAGATGATGACCTTTCTTATTTGCCTTGCAACATTTGCCAAATCAGAATACCCATTCTTAACCTAAAAGACCAAGACTAGAGAGGACAACATGTGTAACTTGGTCCAGCTTCTCACATAACACAGGCCAGACATTCCATATCTCCTCCTGTCTTCATGCCACAAGAGGAACACAGTAAATACCAAAGAGCTATTCCTCACACTCATCCTGGCATCCCTGACACATCAGCTCTACATCTGCTCTAAATGAATTGCCACATCCCAAGGGATGCTCAACACCAGATACTCCAAGGACAACATGACAGAGCAAACCTGAGGCCCCAAAATTGGTACTATAAACAGTTTTGCCAGAATAATATACTACCCCAATGTCATCAAGACCATTACTATCAAGTCGGAGCTTTAAAGTTAAGGTTCTGGAACTAACAAAAAAAAAAAAAAAAACACACAGGTGTCTTCGTATTCTAAGAGGATAACTAACAAAGAAAACATCCAGCAAGATGGTGACTCAAAGCCACAAATAATTCCACTTCCCTAATCCAAATGGCCTTCAGGCAAGAAGAAACTTAACCTGTTTAACAGAAAAAAAAATCCATATGCATGCACAGTTATTTCAACTCACTGATCTCAACCCTGTTGAAAACTCTTAATACGTGCAAGTATGAAGCCTACCCAACAGCAGCTTATAGCATTTATCCATTTTTGCTTTTTAGGAAGACAGGGAGAACATTTAAAGTTATTCAAGTCAAAAAATGGTGGGAGAAAAATGGAAGGAAGAAATACAAATACACACAAGCAGAGTTTTGCAGTACACTTCGAAGCCTCTTCATCTGCTGTAGGAGAATGGAGGGCAGCAGCACTGCTGCAAGGACCTGGAGCGCAAGGAGTTGAGGAGTTCCCCACTTCTGTTTTCCTTGTCAGACAAGGCTGACTTGTTTGATCTCCCCAAACTCTACCCTTTCAGCTCAACAAAGTTAAAATGAAACCAAAGATTATTATGAAACCTATGCATTTCACACATGTTCAATAACTACATAATAAAGCACACTGTCCTCCTGCTGGGGGTTCCAAACAGGTATTCCAAACAGGTAGAGACCAAAAGCCACATGAAGAAAAAAAGTGTAACATTCTTAAATAAACATTTTCTCCCATGCTATGGGTGTATATGCACATGTATAGGTATCCTGTCAGCACAGCTGAATTCAGCAGCACATCTAAGGCAGGGCTAGCAAAACAAAGACTTGGAGAATTAATAACTACAAATGCCTACCATTTGAAGTTTTCAGTATGCCAGATTTTAATACAATCTACAACAGACATTAAGTTCAGCCCTTGCAGACACACTTTTCCTGACCAGAATCATCATCACTACATTTTTACAACAAACACAGCCCTTGGCTCCACACTTTAGCTATTGGGCAGAAAGAGCAAGCAAAACAGTTTTGTTCAATGGAAGTGAGAGGTAACCCTCCTTTGAGGAGGGAACCACTGCTGACTGACCCAGTGATGCTTATTACTGTTGCAGCGTATGACTATGGTCATGGAGTATACAGGCTGATACAGAAATACGTCCGAGCGTTTGGTTCAAGTGCTTCAAGAAGTCCCAACCACAAGGAGTTCACTGTCATAATTTGTTTTAAAGCAGACTATCATTCCAGAGCTTTTCATAAAGTGTTATTTTCAGAATGACTCTTTAATCAGAAATTCTCAGTTTACAATCTCAGACGTCCTAATGCCAGGATACTGCCCCAAGAAACATCGTGGTGTAGCGGCACGTTGGGCTTTTCCATGGTGGTTAGACCTTTGAGCGATTTAAGGACTAGCTGACACAGCAACCTGGGGATGAGCTTGTTGAATACACACTGTGGCCACATTAAAGAAGGCACATCAACATTTCAGCTTTCTGAAGAGTTATTCTGGTAGACATCTAACCCTAATAAGACTTGGTCACAACAACATGAGAAACAGTATAATAGCATACCACTGCGGGATGGCAGTCTGACCAATACGCAGTTTGGGAGTGAACATATGACCTATCACAAGCTAGAAGTGTATTGTTTCTTAAGTTTTGTTCAGAGACTTTCAAGACCAATGAGTAACTGATGCTATTAAAAAAGTCCTTGTGTAGTCTCAAAACCACACTTTGGAACATTAGGAATTCTTGAAAATCAGAGGCACACATTAAAGAATGAATCATTTTAATGAAAAATGCATTTGAATTTCTAAAGATCTGTGTGCAGTGACAAGATGGCTGGGACCAAGAGTAGCTCACTTACCTGAGGTACGACTAGCTAACATTATACAGGTTTTTAGTATCATTAGCCACATGACGCATTTCTAAGTCTCAAAACAAGCTTGAAATAGTGATCCAAAATGGCAGATTCATATAAGGTTAGAAAGATATTATTCAGTATATGCACAAATTAACAAACAGCAGCTCAGAGATAAATGATTACAAAAGATTTGCCATGTAATTTGGCTTTCACTATAATCTCCCCTATTTTGAGGGTGGTCTCTTTAGGTTTAGAGAAAGTAGACAACTGATGTAATAAGAGGCCTGCAAAGCTTCATTTAATTGATTTGTGTCAGTTCTCTCACAGTAAATCTCAGTTTTAAAAATGAAGAGCTTTATTCACACTTAGAAGTCACAGTAAAGCACATCAGCTGCAATTGTCAAGAGTAGAACAGAGGCCATTTACTGACACAAGATTAAGCTTTATAGAGTCTCTGACCTTCCCCAAAGGTTAAGAGTGTTGAATCTTGCTCATACTTTAGAAACACACGTAAAGTTATAAAATGGCACTGCTCATTTCAGCCTCTGCTAACACCATCTTTAAGAGAGGCCAAGGACAGCAGCTCCTGCTCCACCACTTTTGCCCCTGGATGAATGGGCAAAGCCAGGGCAAGCGCCTGCCTTCCGCACTGTGCCAACACGCTCCCCGACCGGTTCCTTGAGCACGCAGAGCTCCAGAGAGGCAGCAGGCGCCTTTCCCGCACCAGAATAGTCGTGTATCTGCTTTTAGAGCTCTGCCTCCCTGCTTGGCTTCTTTACACATACACACGCACACGACTCCAGCAAACAAGCACCATAGGCGCTAATGAGAAGTAAAGACTACTGTTGGCCACTGCTTAACAGCCAGACTTATTAAAACACTATTTAAGTCACTTTTCATTGCTTCGCCCAAGGGGAAAAGCAAACAGCGACAAGAGACTACCAGGGAGCCGATAAGCGCCGCGGGAGCCCC
>NW_010580578.1:441264-453357 GCF_000705375.1 Tinamus guttatus | reverse complement strand
CTGAACCTGCAGAACTTCACCTGTTACTGCAAAAGCACTTATTTTAAACAGCTCTTTCTTCCACCACTGGTTTATTTTCTCTGATGCTTCCTTAATTATGCCAAAGTAGCTGTTTTGTGGAGCTGTGTGGTTAACAGAATCCGGGAATAGAACCAGGCTAAAGACAGCCAGTCTGTGCGTGTTGGGGGGGATTACTTTTAAATAGAATCAGCAAGCTAAAATACTATCGGGAAGAACAGCTCAAGAAGAGGAGATGGGATCTGGGAATCTTCATCCTAAGAGACCAGGACAATGACATGGAATTCACAGTTTTGGGCCTACGAAAGTCTGTAAGACTCAGGACTCCTGATTCCTAGCTGTGAAACAGAAACACTCCACGTCCTCCTCTGCTGGTCAACAGAGACAATGCCAAGGCACTACTACAGGGATTCAAATGTGTAAGCTTTATTGCATTATGCTTAAATATCCCTTGCTGGGCATCAGTTAACACTACAGGTTGTTTCCTTTTTTTCAATTAAAAATCATACAATCATCACAGCTTGAGATATTAATAAGATTGCAAATTAGCAAACAGAGAGTATCCAAGCTAGACAATCCCACAGTTATTTTGTCACCTGTGCAAGTCTTCTCTTACCTAGCTGCATTTTCGCTACAAGACCTTTCTTCATGGGAGAAACCCACTATAAGGCAGAAATCAATGAATTATAGTGGGAAAAAAACATACAGAAAAGACCTCTGCCTCATTTGTTAATGATTATTTGTACTTCAGGGATATTTTCTAGGAAGGGGCTCTCCCAGTTACATTGAGATGTAGGAATGCAGAAACAGCAGGAACACACCTGGAGACTAACACACAAAAAATACAGGAATGGGGCTCTATGTACTAAGTAGACAGCAACCTAATTCTAAGACAAAATTGCTGAAGATACGATCTAGTTGGCAAGACTGTCAGTATCTGCTACCGCAGAGGGCAGGCCTGGCAGAACCACCTTTGCACTGGCCTCATGCCCCTCCTGCAGGGGCATGAAGCACTGGGTCTTAGATCACTGAACTCCCTCTGCTCAGGCAGAAATATAAGCAGCAGTTTGCAGGGTGAGAATGGAGTGTCTATCACTGAAGCAATCAAATATTACTAGCTGGCTTCCTTTCCAGCTGAACACGTATCAATTGAATTATCAATTCAGTTACGCCATAATACTCCGATATATTTCTTTTTTTTTCTCTCCCTACATTGACACCTGGGGTCTGAAATGCAGAAGTCCCAAGCATTTATAGCTGCAACTGTAGTCATTACTGTAGTGATTTGAACATAATGCAGTGATATATAATGCCAGATGTTCTGAGAAAGTATGTTCCAGGCATCTCACAGAAGGCGCTCAACAATAGTTGATGCCTTTGACACTTCTTGCTAAGAATGGACATTATAGAGCCCTCCTCACCAACTGCTTTTCAGAGAAACGATGTTACTGAAGTACTCACATATTACTATGGTGAATATTACAGAAAAATTCCAAGACAAAATTAGTCATTTTGTACTGACAGCAGAACTGGAATATAGTGCAAAGAGTATGGATCTGCACACCAAGCAAGAGGAAATCAAAATGAGAATTTGCTCGCAGTGGGATCAGGCATTCTCACCATTATACCAAGGCAGGAACACGGTTTCCCTGCACTTGCCCTCTCTCTAATTGAAAATTCGTTTGGCTTTAAGGCTTTTTTTTCTGCCTCATCTGTGCAGTCAACCACAAATACATCACACTGGAGAATCCCTTTCAGAGCCTCTTTTAGCCTCATTTCATAATGAAATTAAGCATGTGTCATTTGTCTGTCAGCCCCATTCTTCCGAACCTACTAGCTAATTTAAACTAAGCTTAAAGGCAGAAGAGAGGTCTTAAGATAGTTGTACAGCCTTACAATTCTTTTGAAAACCAGAGACTCTGAAGTGGGTGGGTACTGCAGCAGTATCCAAAAAGGACTATGGCAATGGGAAAATATCTAAGAAACGGAGGTGCTTCCAGTTCTCCTGCACAGAGAACAGTTTTGTTGCTGTTGGTTTTACATTTACATAGCAATCCATTCAAATAGTATTCCATGTAATTAACATGAAGCCTTTTCTATTTGTGCTTGCATTTTAAGTGATTATCTCCAGGGCTGGAAGTAAATACATGTGTATGTGAGTTTAAATGTTACAAAAGACAAAAGACAAAACACACAAAAGTGTGCAAACTCCTTTAATGCTATAAATTAGTACTTTGATAACATGAGTGATAAACCCAGGAAGCAAGTGCCAAGAATTACAGTGTAGACATAGAGTGCTCTGATATAAAAATTATGCAAATAGATAAATAACTAAATTCTGATATAAAAGTAAGGTATATAAACAAAGGGAACTCTGGTTTGACAGTTGCCTAAATAAAGTAATGTTATTTCACTGAATACAATGCATTTTAAGGTAAAATCCAAGCCTCTACCTAAGGAAATGCTTCTTTAACCAACTGTTATGTTTCATAAAATCAGGATGGTATATTCAATTCTCCTAAACTCTAGAACAATTTGTTTACTGAATTAGCATGGTACATTCCATACGAAGAACTATTAATGTACTAGATTTTTAAGTCATACTAACTTTCACTGTTTTCCAAAATGAATATATGAATTTCTTGTAAAATTTGAAGTAGGCTTTCCTAACGAGATATAAATATACATACTATCTATATTAATGCAACTCAAACTTCTTAAGCGCTGCAGAACATTTTCATATATGTTCAGCCTGGATTCCAAAGGAAATCAGGTTTATGTGTTTTCACTGTCCATGTATTCATTTGTTTACACAAATATCTTTTCAGCAGTTCACTAAACTGAGCTAAACTTAAAAAGAGAAGCAGAAGAATTAAAGAACAGGCTTCCACAGATTACATGAAGACTCTTGGAGAAGAAACTTGAACAAGTGCTGCTTGTTGGAGCGGGGGCGGCTCCGTGGAGCTCAGCTGTTGCACATTCTGTGGGGCAGCGGCAAGAGCAGCCGTGTGCGTGCGCTGCTGCCGCAGATTAGCCACAGCATGTGCTGCCTTTTGCGGGATGGAGATGCTGAAGGAATGTGAAGGGAAGGGGAGGGGGCAGGACTGATACAAACTAACTCCATTTGGGTACCTTTTCTCAGTGTGCTGGGGCAGCTAAAGGTGCAACACTGAACACGTGCTTTTCAGGCCTCAAATGGCTATCTGTCCTGAGAGAAAATTTCAGGCAGGAAGAGCAGTCAAAGGAATTTGAGATGCAGTGGCTGGAAGTTAATGCTTAATAAACTGAAGCAGAAAATAATGTCCATTTTAAACATGGCAATTGATTCCTATTGCAGTTTACCTAGCAATTATTTATCACTTGAGATATTAATAAAAAAAATGAGACTATATTTTCATACATCTATTTTAGGTCAAGCCTTAAGATTTAGATTTAAGGACTAATCTTTTTTATGAAACTGTATGCATCTCTATTACAAGAAACTCACATTAGATGGCTGGTGGAAATTCCTTCCAGCCATATTTGTGAGCAAAAGCTTTGCCCCACAAACTTTGAATCACCCCATCATTTCTATTAACCTTTTATTCTTATAATTGATGCATCTCCTTGCTAAATAAACACAAGCCACCAAAAACATTTTAGGAGATTTGTGACTTAGTTTAGACAAGAAAGTAGAGAAACAAGCACTATATAGAAGTCTCTGTTTTTTTATGCTGACACAGCTACTTTTAGCTACTTTTAATCAACCAAAGTAAAAGGCTCATTAAAACAATCAATTTGTCTAAGATCTATTTTCCATAAATGTGATTGACATATTCCTGTGAAACAGAGAATGTAAGCACTGAGAAAGTTCTGCAATCTCATACAGAACAGCATGGGAGAATAAAACTTTTAATTTACATACTAATACATCATGATCACAGATGGCCAGAAAGGCTAAACATTAAATATTTTATGCAGCAGTTATTAATGCTTTGCAGGCTATTAAAATAGTTCTAAACTACATAATCCTTGAGTTGCTCCAAGGTTTAAAGAGCCCCAAGCACTAGCAATCCCACCTCCCTGTGGATGGGCAGGAATACTACCCAGGGATCCAGGCTGCATACCCTGGCACTCCTAACACAGAGGGTTGATCTTGCCCATTGCTCTTCTCACTTACCACAGAATACAGGGGCTTCTGTTATTGGGGCACACTGCTCTGCATCCAGTGACCCAACTGTTACAGTGCAGTATTCAACAAAGTCAGAGGAAACTCAGGCCAGGCCAGGAAGCTCAGGCCTGGAAAGAACGTGGGCCAATAATCCCCAACTTGTCTAATTACAGATCTGCATTCAATCCTGCTCCTAAACTGATCAAAGTCTCCCTTGAAACAAACAGTCTCCACTACTGTGAAGAAAGTAGTTAGAACATTGTAACAGCCAGGTTGCACCTATCAGTAACCCATTTAAGGCCTTTGATTTAGACTAGCAGAGTTCTTTATCTTAAAGAATCGTCTTTTTTCCCCAGTAAAGAACAATATCTCACCTCTGCATTAGATTTCAAACTATTTCTGACAAACAGTGGAAAAAGAATTAAGCTGTACATGATGACTGTAAATAGATGTGCAAATTCCTAAATTATTGCTCCACAGCATTTGGAGAAAGGACTGAGAATGCAGATACCTGAGAACGTAACCATGAAGTATCTCTCGGTTTGAGATTACCTCACACTAACTAGAGGATGGAAATGTGCATATAGACAGTTATCTCCAATAGCTACTACAATATAAATTCAGAGTTCAGCTTAATCAGAGTAATTAATTTGTTTGCTGATGCCTGAAACACTGCATTTTCTTTCAAGCTCAGGAAAGTCCAGGTGAGATCCAACAGTAACTGAGAAAAACATCACTGACCAATCAAGAAAGATGCCAATACATCCTACATTAAAATGTAAGAATTATGCTATTTTTTTTTATTTTAAAAGCACCAAAATAAGAAAGCCTAGATTGTACCAATAGATTTGTTTGTAACTTCTGTTTAAAAATTAGCCAATGTATTCCAAGTACTCTTTACAGTGGTTTATCAATGTTATAAAAGTTTGTTTTAACAGAGACTAGCAACTGAGGAATACACCTCTGCTTATATCTGCTGTCTCTCCCAAAGGGAGAAGTGTCTGTCTTTTATTTCAAAATACTAAACTGAAATGAAGGATATAATTGTAAACTGCCTTGACTAACCACATCCTACATTACAGATATTCATTTGGTATTTGTTTTCAAAGGCTTGACTGTCATGACAATCAAATTTAAGAAGCAGGTGTATTGGAACTGCACTTGTATAAATTAAAGAACCTTACAGAGGGATTTAGGGATATACCTTCAGCACACTGTGCAGCAGAGACTTCTGCAGATAGATAGAGGCTTGGGTGAACAGAGAGGCTTACTAGGGTCTTTATTAAGTGAGAATGTAAGGTGTTAATTAAAGTGATTCTTAAACCAAACTTCACAGTACACAAAGCATCTGAGAAAGCCTCATAGCAGAACAAGCGGCTGTGTGAAGGACAAGCAGAGTCATTTATCTCATTTGTTCTCCCTACGTCTCTGTTTCTCTGTAGAGAGATGTTTCCAGATGTTTTCAATAACTGATAACTCAGAGTCTCTACTGTTCATATTCCCTACACATCTTAGCACCGCACTCTGCAGAGGCCGTGACTACAGCTTATTTCATAAGAAAAAAAAATATAAAGCTATACCTCCTAATATGCTACACAAACAGCAGATGTCCAGTAAATTCAAGGCCAAGTACCTCCCTGCCCTTTTTATCACTAGGTAAAACTGTTATTCTGCCTCTCTGGAGACATGATTGCACAACATGAACAAAGGGAAACAAAGGCTTAGGACTGACCGAAAGCTTTACTGGACATACCTGAGCGCCTGAAGAGCTTCCGTTCCTGAAGCAGCATCAACACTGCATTGGCTCCGTGGAGACGCGCAGCGCCGGCACTTCTGGGGTTCTTCTGGCGCTGCGTTTGCAGGAAGCGGGAAGTCGTGTGCACGGAGCCGCAACAGCCAGCAGGGGACCTCGCAGGCCCGGGGAGGCAGACGAGCTCCTCGGCCCCCTGGGAAAACAGGCCGCAGGGTAAAACACATCTCCAGAAAAGTGTAGTTTGAATAAAGATTACCTTTCATCATCACACGCTCAAATTTCACTATCGCAATTATGAACAGAACAATGACTCACAATATTTCTATATATATGAAAAACTTGCTTTCATTGTTATCAATTTTTCTAGATTAAAAAATAAAGTAGCAAATTACTCCAAGTAGTTTGAAATGCCCCCGCTGAAATGCCCCCCAAAATAAAAATAAAGCCCTAAGTCACAAAATCAGTGGAGATTTGTATTATGAAAAAGGATCATTCAGCATCTTGCTATTTAAAGTTAAAAACTGTAAACACAATTTACTCAAGTTAAACGATATTGAACCAATTCAAACTAACCAACAGACTAGCCATGACAACTTCATATATAAAAATATTTTTAAAACAAAAGTTCTGTTAATGTTTGAAAAGTTAAGGTTTCCAGTGTCCGGAACAATGTGCAGTCATTTAAATCTGTGTGGAGGGGTAACATTCTAATGTGGGAGCACTTTGCTGCCTCTGTACTGTCCTCAGAAGGGAAAAGATAGTACGGAATCAGGCCTGCAAAACTAGTGTGCGATAAATCACCCTAAAAATAACCTCATGTAAATAACTGAATCCTTTTCTTCCGGCAACCTATCAACCGATATCATGTAAAAGTTTACATGAGAGTTGCAACACAGTACAGACCAGCATGGTGCTTCCACCAAGCATACGGGTACAGCAGATCATGTTACCAAAGAAAGAAAAAGAATACTAAGGAATAAGCTTAAGAAATTGTTGCTATCTTATTTGTCATCTAAAATCTCTGCAAGGACAGACAGGAACAAACAGAGTCAAATTTTCTAAAATTCTTTTTGGAAAAAACATCAATTCATTCTGCAATTAGTACCCTTCAATACATCCATATAAATGTCTTTCACTGTGCTCATACTCACCTGAGAAGGCTCTTTATCATCTCTACTCACTTCCAGCTACAATAAAATAAAAAACAAATCCTCACTCAAAATAAACCAATTGTATCAGTGTTCAATTTGCCATGCTTACCACTTTGTTCTCTCATAATACTGAAGCATCTAAAGTAAATAACATACCTTGCATATTTCTGGAAATTACATTTAACTACAACCTTGATGTTGACTGATGAGCACTAGGGTAAAATGTACAGTTATGCTACATTTTCTATGCTTTAAGGAAAAAAAATAAGCAAACAAGGACAGTCTAGTTGCATCTGGGTCAGTGTTCTGTAAGTTCTCATTCTACTTCACTCTATAGATTTCTATAGATTCAATTTCATTCTAGTGATTTCACCATTTCTGACGACCAAAAGCAAAAAAAAAAAAAAAAAAAAAAAAAGGGCAATAAAAATGCCCTTTGAAAGAAAGAATTACTACATTAAAATGACAGAATTACTACATTAAAAACTGATTCATTCACACAAAGACACAAAGATAAGTTTAGCCACTATTTCTTCTATTTCATCTTATCTATTATATTAAAGACTAATCTGAGTTATGAGCTCTGATAGGGACTTCAATTAATGATGTTAAAGCACTTCACTTTCAACCAAGTGCAGCTAAGAAAAAAAAAAAAAAAGCATTGCAGATTTGTCCCTCCGTGGACATAGACTATTATCCGGCACCCACAGATTGTTCAGCAAAGGAAAAATGAGTAAGGGAAGACAGATGATTGTGGCAATAGCCTTCACGTGTTGGGTCAATCTCAAATTGGTTGAGAGAGAACATTGTCATTTCCTGGTAACTTTCTCCAAGCTGAATGCAAAGCCTAGGGAGTGGCTAAAAAATATGAATTATTTACCTTCAAAAGCTGGCACTATTCCAAAGAAGAGCTGGCTTTTGCCAGCAGGAAGTGGTCATCAAGCTTTCCTAAGCACAGTTGTTTACCTCCAACAGTATTTTTCAGGAAAAGTTTCCAATTCTGGAACAGGATGTGCAAACAAGAATACTTACTGGAACATGAGCTTTTAGGCATGTGAGATTTCAACAGTTGACTATTTTCTTTAGAGAACTGGCTCAACATGTTAAATATTTGCACAAAATCAGAACAGGCTGACAGTGTGCTGCAATAGCACAACAGCAAATTCAGTCTCTCCAGTATCACCCAAGTGCAATCTGCAATATCACCCCAAAGCAGGTACGAGGAAATTTCCCTGCCCAATAATGCATTCAGAGTATGATTTCAACCAAGTGCAGATGACTGCTTGTAGCACCGTTACATTTTTTTTTTTTTTCCTGCTTGTGACAATCAACAACAAGGTATCTCTAGGCATCATTATGCAGAGCTGAGCAGAACATCTTTCCCGGAACACCACACCTAAAAGCAGAACTCATGACATGCAACTCCATCCTTTAATATAGCCAACTTTAATCACATTTGGAAACGATAAAACACAGATCTTTCAGAACATCTCTCAGATCCGTATTTTCCCTTCACTTCTATTAGAAGAACTTTGCATTGGGCTTGCAGACCAAACTAAAAATAAAAGAGCCAAAGAGCTAATGTAGGACTGGAGCATGAAAAGAAGTACTTCAGTCACTCAGGTCACACCCGGATACCAGAAATATCAACAGATAGACCTTTTAAAAGGAAAGGGAATCCATACAATGAAGTAAAGTCAAGGACAGAGGAGCAATGGGGGAACAGGATGGGTTCAGCACTGTGCAAGTTAGTTGGCGACAGAAAACCAAACAACAAAGCAGGGCCACAGCGCATGAAAAACAGCCACAGCCTCTCCCAGACTGGTGGGATTCCATCATATATCAGATGCCTGGGGCACCTACCAGTCAGTTTCCCTGACCTGAGCATAGACTCCTAGCCAGCTGGTTCACTGCTGCTTTATTCCCAGGTGGACCAGATGTAACACAAATCCTGCCAAGCAAATCCAGTCACTATGTACAAGGATCTGTTAAAATGTCAAATGTTTGCAGAACTTTCCAGTAACATTTCAGATCACAAAGTAGCACAGAGACCTTGTTTGGATTATATCTGCTCATGCATTTTACAGAAGTAGCAGCACATGTTTGCAGGGAAGCACGCCCTTTCATTTGCTGGGCTGTGAATATCTTACCTTCTTTTTAGTTCCTGTGAGCAGTCTGCAAAAGAAATTCAGTTCTTAGTCTGCCAGCACAAACCCCATCAAGAAATCTTTATCTCAAAATACTGTAATTTCCTTGTAAACATATTGGCTTTGACTTCACAAACAGCATTATGTCTAGGGTGGGGGAAGTCAACCTTGAGCAGAGGAGGGATTAGCAAGGATTAACAGTTCTATAGAGACCTCTGCTATTTAATAAACATGCCAATTTTCTGGGAAAAAAATACCAATTTGACAAAAATTGCAATTGTCACAAAATTATACACATGACAAGATCCCATCTATTTGTAATGATGCTTCTGAACTCCTTATATAGGTTCCAAAATTTGTTCTAAAATTTACTGTAACCACTCCAAAAAGAGACTATGTATCACTAGATCATTATGTTACCATAAATCAAAATTTTAGAAAGCATAAAGCAGATTATTTCTCTGCCAAAATATCTATAATGCAACAAAGTTAGTTCAAATATCTTCCTGCAAGGTCAAAGTTAGTTTCCACCTGAAGACTGAGAACCAGAATATTCAGAGATGACATTTTGAAATGAGTAAAACAAATACAAAGATTGAAAATATTACAGGTTTGGAATAACCTCATTTTAGGCTACAAAATATCCCCCTTCTCATTCAATGAGTTACTGAGACAGACCTGGGAATACTCCAGCTGTTGACACTACCTGAAGTCCTACGCCACTTTACAAGTGTTTTCAAATGTACGTGGGACAAACAATCTATTTCTCAAACTATGACCTTGATTCTCCTCTTGTTCTTTAAACTTTTCTTTACACCTTCTTACTCCACTTTTTTCTCCCTTTGTCTATTCCCGTCTTTTTCATGTTAGTAATACTCAAGTATTTATTTCTCCTTATCTGACATTACACAATGACAAAGTCTCTCCACCTTTACTAAATAAAGCTATTTCCTTTTGTGAGTTGGCCATCTGGAACGCACCAGAAAAAAAAAAAGGTATTTCAGCATGATCAAAAATGTGCAGTTGGGCACATTGTCTCTGTTCAGACAGCAAACAATATCATTGTAGGCATATCTGCTAGATAGTAGTGATGACTACAAGGGGGTTCTTGAAGCTCTTCTGAATAATTTGAGCATATGGTTCACAGGCTTGAATCCAAATGAGTGGAGAAAAATAAAAAAAAAAGAAAAAAAAAGAATAATAATAATAAAAGTTTTTCCAGAAGTGGTGCAAATCAGAATTGAACTCAAAGCCCTACAGTCAAAACTTTGTGGAAGGATGTCTTAGTCCAAAACTTTCCTTATTGTGCTTTGGTTTTCTGCAAATTTTATCCAGTGACTTAAATTTTTAAGTATTTAATAAAAGACTCTATGCAGTCTAGTGATAGTAACATAATTGTAAGTCAGCAATTGCATCACAACTAGCCTAAGTAATATTGTTACAAATATTCAACAAGACTAGAGCACAGGGTCTCATGATCTTCTTTTGCCAGCTATTACCAACTAACACTAGCCGTGCTAATGGGTACATTATTATATTCACTAAGAACAGACAAAACTAGTGTCAATAGTAGATCTGTGCCTGGTATTGATATGCTGAAGTGTCTTGTATACCACTACTACAGCATATGTCTCTGCAAGAGCAGAGGCAGCCTGTTTGCTGTAAAAGTTCAAAAGGCTTGTTATATATATAAAAAAAGAGCAACTTCAGTATTTGATATGAATGTCTAAAATCAGGAAAGAAAAAGATATTAATACCGACCTGCATTTAAAAAAAAAAACAAAAAACAAAAAAAACAGTACATTTGTTAATTGTTGAACTATAATTATAGAAATATGAAGAAATAGGAATACAAATCTGGCAGGGACATACAAAGGAGAAGCATGTATTTACAAAGGAGAAGCAAAAAGTTTTTCATGACTGGTACCTGAGAGGCCCAGCAGGACCAGAACAGGCAACTTATTTGCACTCAGGAAAAAAAGAAAGCCTGATCAAAAGTTGTCATATTCTTCACAAAAGTATCAAATTAGAAAGGTGAACTTTCAGCCCTTAGTTAAAGGTCGTAGTGCAGTGAATAAGGAAAGAACAAAAAAACTTACAAGTGCTGTGTTTGTTCTCTGTATCATGAAAATCTGGCAGTATTCTAATACTGGAATACTGCCAAACCAGCACACCAGTTTTGCAGGGCATTTGATTTCTTAAAACTATTATTTTTCCTTTCCCGTTTAACATTTTAACTATTTTTAATTCACTCAGCAAATGGACTTCCAAGATAAAGTTGACATTTAGGAATGAACTCAGTGGCCAGGTGGTTGTGTATTATTGCTTGCATCTTGCTGAACAGCTGCATTTCTATGTGCTAGGTATTGCAAGGACTTTTATCTGAAAGTCTTTTCCTTGCCTGGATCCAAGATATCTCAAATTCAACATGAGTCAATTAGTTTCTGGTATGTCAACGTCCTTCATTAGACATTCTTGAAGGTGTATTTTCCACTTACGAGGCAGTAAAAACTTGCATTGCCACTGCTGAGAAACACGCTGAATCCAGATACAACACCTCAGAATCTCTCCGTGTTCTGCGGCAGCCTTGCTTGCCTATCACTAACCTCTCCTCAGCTCCCAGCTTTGCCCATTTCTGACAGCTAGCACAGTCATGGTACTGCCTTGCCACTTGCTGTCCGCTGCCCCGCTCCTGGTGTTATTTGTCTCCTTGCGAGGGCTGTTTTGGAACACCACGCCTACAGACTAGCACCCAGCTCTCATCGTGCTGCTGTCTGCTCCTCCTCAATACCACTGTGCTGAGACGAGACCCATGCGGGGCCAGAGTTGCAACCAAGGGCTCACGGGCTGGGTGCTGCGGGGTTGCACCTCCAC
>NW_010580578.1:409413-419807 GCF_000705375.1 Tinamus guttatus | reverse complement strand
CCACCTTGCGTTCCTGCCATGGTTTCCTGAAAGTCCCAGATACCTTCTTATTGATAGAGGTGATGAGCTGAGCTGTGTCAAAGGTAATTTACAGCATTTAAACTTTCTCTGAAACTTCAAAAGGTCACAATGGCTATAGGGGACTCCCCCCCCCTTTTTTTTTTTTTTTTCAGTTATGCCTTTTGGGTTGAGCTTTTCCCATAGTTACCTTACCTGGAAAAATGTGGAACTCAGGAATCTGTGATGGATTGTGAACCTCTTTTCCTTTTTTAATGCTTCTTCTTTCAAAGCATTGTTGATGAACCTAGGAGTTTTCACCTGTCCAAAAAAAAGGATTCCTAGTGAGAACAATATGTCTTGTGGAAAGATCTTCAACTATCTGTTTAAAAGTAGTCTGAAGAAGCTTTGTTACTGGAAGTCTCTGGCCAAGGTTAAGTCTATCAGAAACGACGAGAGAGGGAAATTCATAGGAAAAGGTGAAATCTTCTGTTAGGCTACAAAAAAAGCAAGCAGATAAAATAGGGAAGTCTTTAGGGATAGCCATGTGTTGCCTGCAAGTTTGTCTCTTTTTCCCCCCTCCCCAACCAATTTCATCTGCTTATCTGATAAAATGCCTCTTTACCTTCTTTGCCACAGACACAATCAAAGACCATCACAGTGGCAGAAGCACAGTAACTAAAATTGCCATACAGAGTTAATCCTATCTAAATCCTACATGGACAAAGTGATCT
Source organism: Tinamus guttatus (assembly GCF_000705375.1). The sequence goes on along the minus strand of NW_010580578.1, from coordinate 419,076 downwards.
TACTTTTACTTTTGGATTACCTTTCTTTTAAACATAATTTTGTTAATGTAAGTGAAGCTTGCGGGCCCCATATCATTGAAATCTTTGCCTCATTTTTTTGACAGCATGATCAAACATTACTTTTATGTTCTTTTGTGTTTTTTTTAATTGCTTGAGGTTTTTGTCTTTTTCAAAAATTATGGTTGCTCTTGAACTGATTCTGAAGCATGGCTAGAGCCTCAAACACCTTACAGTGTTAGCAATAACAATAGCACTGAAAACTTTCTGCTTTCAGAATCATCAGAGTTAAAAGGCAAATGGCCACTTGTGTTTATTCTTGAAGACTTTAGAAGAGCTGATTTTGTAGAGATCTTTTAGTTTTGCATAATAATGAATTTTGTTCATTACTTCCTTTAGAAGAGTTATCCATCCTCTTTACTGTAGTTCATTAAACTAATTCCACTGGCAAAATTTAAGGCATGGACATAGCAAAAGATTTGGTATAAGCCTATAATTTAAGCAAAAGATTTTAAGGTGCTTGTGAACACCTGTTAGAGGCCTGTGATTCAAATATAAAATATTTCAAAATATTTACTGAGCTAAATACTTTTAAAGTAAAATAATCCTCCAAGAAAAGCAAACACAAAGAAAAAAAGTGAAATCATGTCAATGAAATGTCCAAACCCACAAGAGCAAAAATTAAGTAGAAAGAATACCCTTCATGGTGGAAAACTGACAAGCAAATACCAAGTCACTAACCAAATGGCTTTTTCCACAGCATCCTAAAATAATATTTCTCATATCTCAGCAAAGATCAGGCCATTACAGAAAAGCATGGTTTTCCCAAAGTTATTTTTCAGTAGCTAAATGTACAAGACTCTAGTAACTTCTCTTTATTAGCTTTGAAGCGATTTCATGGCTCTTTACACTATCAAATTGAGATGGAAGACATACAGCGGGAATGTTTTGCCTTGAGTGGAGAGAAAGCCAAGAAACCCTGGCAGTTATTCACTGATCGTGGTGTGAGATGGCAGCTCATTACTGTGATTGTGATGACTATGGGCCAACAGCTCAGTGGAATAAATGCTGTAAGCTTTCATACTTGCAAACCTAAATAATTGTGAATTTCCTTCTGTGTGTTTTTTTTTTAACCTTTTCTAACCTTTTACTAAAATGAAGGATCCATATAGAGAAGCTCAGAGATGAGGGATAAATAAGAAAGAGTGCCTTTGTTTTATTCAGGTTTATTAAATTGAAACATATTTTTTCCCTTGTGTATTTGCAAAGGTAATAGTTAATTTGTTTTGCTGAATTTCAGGAAGGGTTTTACCAAATCCACAAAGTGGTGTATAAATTTGTTTCAGCGGGGACCAAATACTTGTGTTTACATCTTCATTCTTCTGAGGAAGTAAATAATGGTGGATCAGCTTATCCTACAACATATAGCTTAAGAAAGATGATGTGAAATATTTATATTTGCTTTTAAGATAATAACCATATTTACCTACACTGTAAATTAATCTGATGCAGGTAAATATTATATATAATAAATCACAATATACTTTATATTCATGTATTTATAGGTTTAGTATGATCTTGAATTTGTCTCCAGCTGATGATTTAGCTACTGGAAATGTCTTTAATATTTCATATATATAAAAAAGTATGTATGTATTCTAGATTTATTTCTATGCAACCTACATTTTTAAACAAGCTGGGATCTCGACAGAAAAAATCCCGTATGTGACACTAGGCACTGGAGCGTGTGAATGCATCACAGCCCTCACCTGTGTATGTAACTTTTTTTTTTTCCTCCCTTAAAGCAAAATTGCTGTTCTTCATGATCAAAAAATAACATTGGTAAATATGTGGTCAGTGTTGAAACAAAAATTCTTGTCTTGTCCATAGGGCTTACTGATTGACCATGTGGGAAGAAGATTTCTCATCATTGGAGGATATCTCCTTATGACCCTTTGGAGCATTGTTTTAACATTCTCCCTGACTTATCAGGTGCAAAGAGGGGCAAATTTATATTACATAATATGACAACAGTGACTAAAGATCTGTGCTATTCCAAAAAAGTAGTCAGGATGAGAGCTGCATAGATTTAAACAGCAATGAAAATACTAGATGGATTTTGATCAATTCTAGAATATTTTCCTAAAATAAGGAAAGTTAAAGTTTGATCCTGTAGTTACAGCTATATGTTAAAAGTTGTTTAGCTTAAAGTTAAAATTAAGTAATGACAAAAGAGCTTTTATTTTTTTTAAGGAATTTTAGGATAACATACTGTATAGTGAGATTGAGCATCAGCCTGCTTCAGTTGCTTGTAAAACAAACAAAAAAGTTTTTAAGGATGTTGAGGTACAGAATATACTTAAGCCTATTAAATCAGAATTAAATTTTAATTCACGAAAACTGCAAAAGACTCATTAGAGGTATTCATAGTGCCCTAAATTCACCATGTAATTATGCTTTTTGATATAGTGTAAGGAAATGCACCATAAATTGATGTGCTTACTCTATCAGGTCAAGTAAGGCAGTCCCACTAGCTGCCTGAAATGAAGGTTAGAAGTAATGTATCTCTATATTTCAAGACCATGCTCTACTATATACTTACCATGTGATGTTAGGGGGCTCCATTGTTACCTTCTCATAATCCAAGCAAGGTCATGTAGGTGCATCTGTCCAGGAGCCTGTCAAGTGTAAGTGTTTTACGGCTTCTTTCAGGAAGAGTTCCAGCAATGAGGTAGCATTGAAGAACTTTAAACCTTTCCCCATGAATGTGGAACTGCTGGAGAGTCCAGCGCAGGGCTACAAGGGTGATCAGGGGCCTGGAACATCTGCCCTGTGAGGAAAGACTGATTGAGCTGGACCTGTTCAGCTGGAGAAGAGAAGGCTGAGAGGGGATCTAATCAGTGTATATAAGTTCCTCAAGGCAGGCAGTGAGCAAGATGGTGCTGGCCTCTTTTCAGTGGTGGCCACTGACAGAACTAGAGGTAATCGCCACAAACTGAAGCACCAAAAGTTCCGCATGAACTTAAGGAAAAAATTCTTAACAGTGGGGGGTGATGGAGCACTGGAACAGGCTGCCCAGAGAGGTTGTGGAGTCTCCTTCTCTGGAGATCTTCAAACCCACTTGGACGCAGTCCTGTGCCACGTGCTCTAGGTGACCCTGCGTGTGCAGGGGTTGGACTAGATGACCTCTAGAGGTCCCTTCCAACCTTAAGCATTCTGATTCCCTATCCGCACCACCAAAGCTTAGAGTTCACATTGAGCAGGTGTGTGTATCATATGTGGTCACATCTGTGGTCTGATTCTTTGAAGGGATGGTAGGTCTACAGGCTGCACAGGTTGGCAAACAGGCCACAAAAGTGACATCTGCCATATGGCTATGAGGTTGGAGTAGAGTAAGCTGCTAGGACAGGCAAAACAATTGACAGTGGCTAGACTTAATTATTCTATTGCAACTTTTGTAAACTGCTTTTCTTTTTTAATAATGATGCTTGGCCTTAGTTGCAATAAAATAGCTGTGAGAAAGTATTAACTGCTAATCCAGGCCTAGCAGCTTGAACACTGGGTAATCAAAATCTGAACTGAAACTTTTCATTGTCTTCTTTTCCAGGAACTGCATTCATGGGTGCCATATGTGAGCATGACATGTATATTTGCCTTCATTTTGAGCTTTGGGTTGGGACCAGGTATTATGCACTAATAAAAGTTTGTAAGTGGTGAGATAAGCATTTGGGTAAAAAAAAGTTGGAAACTCTGCTTGCAAATCAGAGGGGAAGTATTTACTCTAAGGCTGCCGAAGCTCTGGCTAAGGGAACAAATGTGGATCCTATCTCATCAAAATACAGTGGCATCATATAACCCAAGGCGCACAGTTCATTCTTCTTAGCACCAGTTAGACATGAGGGAAGTAGTCTTAGTTCTGGCCTTTGATGTATTCTAGTCACACAAGAAAAGCAAGAAAAAAACTGTTGTACTTTTAAGGGGATGCTAGCTCCTTGAGCAGTCCCACCCTACTAGGCACACTTCTTAGAAGGATATGTACATGAGCAATAGATTCATAATTTTACAGTTAACGTTTTGAATAATTTAGAAAATCAGCTAGTGAAATACTAAAAAAAGCCTTCTTTTCAGCTTCAAACATACCCTGAAAATGCATACTTAACATGATTACCCGTTGTTTCTGAAAATGATTCTCCCAGGTGGCATAACAAATACTCTGACAGCTGAATTATTTATACAGTCTTCACGTCCTGCTGCTTACATGATCGGAGGAACTATTAGTTGGATTAGTTTCTTCACAATTGGAATGCTCTTTCCCTTTATAGTGGTAAGTAGCTACAATACTTCTTTTCCCCTTACTCTTCTCTTGCTTTTCCTCAAATTGTTTTTTATTATACAGTACCATTTAAACAAAGGACATGCACAAATTCTCGACAGCATATCTATATTCAGTCCCTCTTAAAGTATTTTTAGATATCTGAACAATAATAAAACATGGCAAAATAACTGGATGTGCTAAAACTAGGAAAACATAACAAGTTGCTGAGTTTCAACATATTTTTAAACAACTTCTCTTGCTACTGTGTCAAAGTAGTAGTAGTAGTAAGTCACATAACAAAGTAGAAGTATGTGACATTTAAAAAAAACTTTTAATAAAAATTTGTCAATTTATACTCTAAGCCTGTGCATGTATATCCTGTGTGTAAAAGGGGAAAAAAAAAAGAAAAAACGCACTTCTAAAATGCAAGATTACCAATTGTATTGAAGACCACGTACTAGTCTTTTGTCTTCTGGAGGGGAGAGGGGGAAAAAAAAAGTTAATAGGTGGAACAACTCTTAAAAAAAAAAAAAAAAAAGTGCAGGTGGCAATTTTAGGTTTCACCAAAAACAAAGCTTTACATTTTCCTAAATTCACTATCATACTTGACACATGTTGTAATCAAGCAAATTTATTTTATTTCCAGAATGGACTGAAACAGTATTGTTTTCTGGTGTTCTTAGTGGAATGTGCCTTAGTTGCTGCTTTCATCTTCGTTGTAATTCCTGAGACAAAAAACAAATCTTTTCTGGAAATTAAAAAGGAATTTCAGCAGCTTAATTTTGGAAGAAATGTTAAGGAAAAGGAAACAGAGCTGTATGAAAGAAGACAACTCCATGATGAACTTTAGTTACAGCTGTCAAGTTGCCTTTTTTTTTTTAATAAAAATTATGGATAATTCTAAATTAGCTATAGCAAAATGAACAAGGAGCTTAACTCCTCTTGTATATTCATAAGGAGCTTAATTAAAAAGCAAGTTAATATTCTGAAATGTTATTTTAAAAAACTATGCACAGACTTAATGCTTAAACACAACTGGCTATTGTAGTAATGCAAAAATGCAGACGGAGAGGTGTTCAGTGGGTTTCTGTATTTCTTTACAGATTTCGTTAGACAGACAGTAAGATTCAGTAGCTTTTCTTTTTATTTCTAACACCGGTCTTCAGATCCAGATAATCAAATACATGTTAGCGTTTTACTGAAGAAGATATGACTATTCTGTGAACTTAAAATGAGAACTGACTAGATATTTCAAATATCTAGTTAATATAAAATTTGAGGTATTTAATTGCAGTTTTTCAATTAAGTAATTCATTTGAATGATTTCAGGATTCCTTACTCAGTCCTAACATTTTAACAATGCAAGAACAGTCTAGCCTATAGGAACATAGGCTGTAAAGCATTTATTTTAATTGTTAATAACAAAGTTAAGCCTCTTTGGATAAAGAGGCTTATTTTCTAACGGGTACAATAACAGTTTTGCATGGCTGATCTCCCGCGCTGCCATCCCCCTTTCCAATCTAGCACCTTTGAGACCTTCCAAACTGATTTGGTAGAACACATAGAGACTATACAGAGCTTGGAGGGCCTGTGGAATGAGCTTTCCACTTAATCTTGAACATTCCATAGGAGGCTTTTCCTCAGAATAAAAGAAATTCTTAACATACTAGTAGCTCAAAAATCTTAATTCCTTACTGTGGTTTTATGCCTGTTTGATACTAATTTCTGTAACTGTAACCCCTTTGAGGATGGTAGTCCTAAATTACTTATTACAATTGCAATTTTTCCTGCTTATAAGCATTTCCTGCTTCTACTTGTTATTTAATCAGTGCTGCATAAGCAGCATTTCTTTTAAGGTTAACCTTCTTTCAGAGTCTAGACTTTTAACAAAACAGAAAAACAGGAGGCAAACACCTTTTTTCCAGTTTTGGTTACTGAGTCAGATGTTTAATTGAAAATAACACTAACTCCTAACAGTAATGAAGGAGTATCAGGAAGGGATCTTCTTGCTCTTTAGTTTGTCCTCTAAGTTTGCAAAATATTTCATTTTAGCTAGGAGCTTCTTAGCTTCTTGAAGATCATCTGAAATGAAATAAAATATTACTACTACATAGAGGGCTGAATTTTCATTTTCAAGACAAATCTCAACATTTTACAGTTTCAGTATTAGAACTAAGAACTTAACATTGTAAGCACTCACACACTAAAACAGTGTTACATACTGTTTTCATTTCAGAAGGTTCTGAATTCAGATCGTTCCATAAAACATGTAAGAATGTCTGGGTCGAACTGCTTACAGTGCAAAAAAGAAATATAACACAAATACCCTTTAATGATTTTCCTGTGCAGTGGCTATGGTGTTGTCCCCAGTAGCAACTGGGGATGTTTAAGTGTGTGTATATATGTATTTTTTTAATGTATATGATTAGACAAGCTGCCATCATTGAAAATTCAAAAGTTTTGGTTCATACCAAACTGGATTGAAATAATTACTCCTTACTTAGGAATTGGAGAGGAAGGCAGTTTGTCTCCTCCTGACGAGGAAGATGCAACACCATCCTTAATCCTCACGGAACAAGAGGTGACAGTCTATACAGTTACGATTCTTCATATGCAGGTGTAGTCACCACTACTGTTCATAGTGTACTTTGTGAGTTAACTATTACAACATACTATATAAACCTAACAATAAAAGCATTCTGAGACTCTTCAGAAAAAATATTAAGCTTTCTTCCCTGAGTAATAAGCTAGCAGGGATTGGCTCAAGTTCCTGTCTGTCAGCTGGTCATGTTGGTCAAAGTTATGTTAGTGATGGCCAGGCAGTCCCTAAAACCTTAGGCCTGCCTAAGTGAGGCATCAGATCCTCTTTCTCTATACGGGTTCTGTTGCAACCAGCAAAAGCATTGCTGCAAAAACAGACAAAGAAGCAAAACTAAGGGAAAAAAAAAAAAAAAAAGTCCTCCCCTTCCCCCCCCCCCCCCAAAAAAAAAAAAAAAAACAGTACCCAGACAGTACTTTAATAGGATCAGGTCTTCTTTGCCCATATTTGGAGGAAAAAAAACAACATAAATTAACTTTTAAAAATCAAAAAATAAATAAATAAAAAAGTATGGAATGTGTTGAAATTGATCATTTTGATGCAATTAGAACTAACTGGAACTTTTGTATTAGAGCTTCTCCCCCCACACTCCTCCATAGGAGGTCTAAGACTAGAGGAAAGGTCAAGTTAGAAGTACTTATTTTAAACATCAACATGGAACACTCATCTGGGCAATGAATAGGTCAGAAAATATCTGCCAATAATTGAAAAAAAATCTAAGCATTTATTCCTGATATTATACTTAATGGAAATAACTACCTCTTTCAAAGGCTGCAGACACCTCCTTGGTCAGTTGTTCTTGTTTAGCTGTAAAGTGAAATTGTCAGAATTTGTCATACACTTAGTACATTTAATAATACTGCACTGTGATTGTGTGGCAACTTTACCATTTGTATCGTAGTTTTCTCTGAAGCCGAGAGAGCTTTTTATATTATTGCTGCAAATTACTTTTACTGTCATTTCAAACATAGGCTGCTTTCTTAACACAGTTAAGAACAGTGATGTCAGTGATCACTAGCTTTTTAGAAGTCTGACTGACTTTCACAATTTCAGTTCACTCTGTGAAGATTATTTTTCTTTTATTCTAATAACTTTTTATTTTAATTGTTTTTGACATACTGTTGGTATTATAAAGAATACATTAAAAAGTAATGAACTCATGTTTTGGATACCTTCAACCTCATAAAAAAGAAACTTGTTAGAGTAAGGATGGTGATTATTCCTAAACTGAAGAAAAATACTGTAAGTAGAGTATGGAGATAGTAATTTTGTTTGTAAATCATGTCATGGTTACTTGCATTAATATGTACAGACAGTAGTTTGCTGAAAGGTGCGAGTCTCCCCTGTAGAGAACAGTTTTGACAGAAAGTGTCAAAAGACACTTTCAAAGACAGTTCACGAAATATGTTATCAATTTCTCTTCTATATTCACCAAAATGCTCAACATTTTCAATTGAAGAGAGAACACAGTGAAAGTCTGTGAGTCTTTCACTGACAAACAACCACTTGTGGTAGAAAATATAACTCTAGACTCCATCACACAAGATTTCAGCGTATTATTTATCTCCTTGAAACCAGGAGATACCCACTTAAGTATTTTATTACACTTCATTTTGAATGGTTCTTTCCTTTAGAACAATGTATTTGTCCTTATGTGCTGAAGACGGAATAAGAATTTCCTTTTTATTTTCAATATACATATACCTATGCACCTTAAGAGAGAGCAGCTTCTCTTCATGTTAGAGAAGATGCAGGAGCATAAGTTAGTTCTGTACAAAACTGCTTGATTGCAACCTACCTTTAATTAAGGTTTCAGTTTCTTCAAGGTTACCCTCATTATTAGGCTCTGCTAATTTCTCATTAATTTCCATGATTTCCATGAGAAATTCCGAATCAGCATCACTGTCTGTTTCTTGTGTGGGCTCTATTCCATTTAGCTCCAGCTTGCAAAGAGAATTGGAATTTGGAAACAAATGCTGTTACATCAGTTTCAATGGAAATTATTTTCTAGAAATACTAAGTCTTAAAGTAGAGCAAACTTACACAGGTTCTTATTTGATAAACTATGTAGTATCAGAGTCTGTTAAAGTTAACTCCATAGGTAGACCCGAAAAATACTTTGTCAGGGAGTAAGAGTACAGTAATCAGAAAGTGATAGTGCAAACAGCAGCGCAGGGGAAGGCTGGTGAGTCTCAGGCAAGGCTGGTTTTGCCCCCTCCCCTCGTTCTCCAAGTTTCCGGAGCTCCTGCTCGTGGCAGTGGCCAGAGCTGCCCGGACCCGCGGGAGCCCTGGGCCGCGCGCGTGGATTCCTTACCAGGTATAGGCCGCGGCTGAGGGGGTGCAGGAGGGTCTGATAAGCTTTGTTGACCAGCGCGGAGTGCTGCTCCGAGTAGAGCCGCTCCGTCTGCCGACAGAAATCAGGAAACAAGTGCTCGGTAGCGCGTTATTGCTGGTAACGAAGGGCCAAGCACGTTCCGCGCAGCGCCCTGTAGAGACGCGGCACGCGAGCGCAACCAGGTATAGGCCGCGGCTGAGGGGGTGCAGGAGGGTCTGATAAGCTTTGTTGACCAGCGCGGAGTGCTGCTCCGAGTAGAGCCGCTCCGTCTGCCGACAGAAATCAGGAAACAAGTGCTCGGTAGCGCGTTATTGCTGGTAACGAAGGGCCAAGCACGTTCCGCGCAGCGCCCTGTAGAGACGCGGCACGCGAGCGCAGCAGAGGTCCGGGGGACGCGGAACCCCGGCGGCCCCCGCC
>NW_010580578.1:390401-408551 GCF_000705375.1 Tinamus guttatus | reverse complement strand
CCCGCTGTGGTTTTTGCAGTTTCCTGTATAAAACAGGCAGATGCTGTGCGGGGGCCCTGTGACACGGCGCGAATCGGGGAGCTCTCCTAGAATCGGGGCGTGGGGTTCGTGGTTGCTTGGGAAGCAGTAGAGAGAGCACCACATTCTTTAAAAAAGAAAAATTACTCTTCACAAAAGCTTCTGCGGATCATACTTAAATCTGAAAGCTTTAGCTGAGGTCTGGAAGTGGACTCGATATGGACGGTGCTGTGTGCGGGTGGCTGCGCTTCTCGCTTTGTGCTAGTGATGTCTCCTCTCACCTCTTTGAAGCCGTCATGTCCCGGGAGAGCGGGGGCGAAGCGCAGCCGTCGCAGGGTGCTGCAAGCTCCGCGTCCAGCGGGTCGCAGGCCGCGAGCCAGTCCTCCTCCAGCTCCGGGACCCTCAGCTCGTTGGACACTGTTCCCACCCAGGAGCTCCAGTCGATTCCTGAGGACCAGGAATCTGAGGAGCTGGTTCCTCAGCCTTGGGGTCGCCTCTTTGCACTTGGAAAAGGTTTCAGCAACTATGGTATGTGCAGATCATACGTATGTCTCTTGATCCGTTTGTTCTGGAAAACTTGGAGAGCTTTGAGCTCTGCTTTTCATTTTCAAAGTACAAGCAGGTGGAAATAATGTGACTAATATTGCACAGTGAGCTAACAATTTAATCACAGTTTATTAATGGTCTAATAAAAATATTCAATAATAAACACCTCCTAACAAATACACTATTTAAGGGAACTATTTATAATGCAAAATAATGCTGATGGTACTCAATAATGCTTTTTACATTAAGCACTAAGATATACAGCTTCCATGGGCTTGGAAGTGGAATTCTGAGGTATTCAGGTTCCTTGTTACTTGCTTCATTCTCCATTTCATATTTTTTAATGCATCATATGAATCTCTATGTATTGCTGAATATGACTGTCTTTAATAAAGAGATTATGCTGTGATTAAAATACTGTAGCTGGCAAGGGAGAAGTTTTTCGCACTGTGTGCTTGTTTTATCTGAATTAAGATTAATAAACTTGGATCATATCTGAAGAATCTTGTCTTTGCTATTCTACTTATTATCATTTGGCATCATCCTATAGTGCCTGACTTAATAATTACTTACCACAATTTTGTGTTCTGTCTCTGCTTTACTTTCCCATCCTCTACAGACTGTGTGAATGATGAGTACTGGTTTGGAAGAGACAAAAGCTGTGATTATAGTTTTTCTAAACTAGGATTGTCTGAGACTGGCTTTTACCAAAACTATAGTAAGAAGCACTTCCGAATTTTCAGGGTAGGTGTTAAAAATGTTAACTGTGTTTTTCTCTCCTGGCATATTTCTAATGAAATCAAAGTTTAAATACTCTTCAGTGTTGACTCCTCTAACAAGATTCTTGGCAACACTTTATTAACCAGGTTTATGAAATAACCTGAGTAATGTTGAACTTATTGAGCTAATGGTAGTACATCTCTATAGTCTGTCACATCTTTACAGTAATGTCCACTTTCCATGGTGTTATATTTCCCACTTTTTTTCTTTCAGGAAATGGGGCCAAAAAATTCCTGCGTTGCCTACATTGAAGATCACAGCGCAAATGGAACATTCATTAATAGAGAGCTCATTGGGAAAGGGAAGAGGCTTCCACTGACTCACAACTCTGAAATTGCACTGTCTGTACAGACTAATAAGGGTAAAATATACTATAGCATAAGTCATTTTTTCGTGTATTGACCAACAGTTCTTAGTGCAAATTCGATTTTGTGTGTGTGTATAATTCATGTATATTATGTGTAAAAGCTGAGAATACAGTTACGATTTGATGTTTTAGCTCTCACATAAAAAATCTCTTTATCTAGAAATATTTAAAAGAAAAATTGAAAGCAGTTGCATCAGGAACCACCATGCCAAACTGTAAACTGTTATTGTTGTGTTTCTACTTTTGAAACATATTTTTGCTTTAATAGCTGCATGTGTGGTGGAGGAAAAGCGTAAATGACTATTAAAGGGAAGTGAAGAAAACACTTAAATGTCTGTTGTATAATATTGAAAACCCCTCTTAAAAATTAGGAGGGTTGTGGTTTGTTTCCTTATTTTCTCACCAAGATGTTCTGTTCTTGATTGTCAGCTTCTCTTTGTTCCTTGTTATGGGACTGAAGTTCTAATTTTATCGTTAAGTTTAGTGTTAATTGATTAAGTGCTATTATGTGGAGTTACTCTGATGACTACGTATAGAAATTATTTTTCAAAGTATAGAAATTACTTTTCAGTAATGAGATCATATTGCTAATGCATGACTAATGTCTTCTGTAGCATCAGTTATATTTTCTTATATATTTATGTTTTTCTTCTAGCAGGCAGCATTTTCTTGTATGTTGTTGACTACATGCTCAGGAAGAGTAGTTGTTTATTATAACGATTTTTTTAAGTTAATAACAGGAAAATGATCTCCACTCATCTTCCTAGTGTTTGTATTTTCTGATCTTATGGTGGATGATCAGTTGGGGTTTCCTAGAGAATTCAGAGAGAAATATATCATGTCAAAGACTTTGGGAAGGTAAGCACCATTCTTTCCACAATGCTAAGTGCTAATTTTCTTAGTTTTCAGTACATTGTACCAGAATTACGATCAGTGTTAAATAAGCTGCTGTTTTTAAAAATCCCACAAATATTTAAGATGTTTTACAGTATAGTAAAACTCTGTTTTTTTTTCTTTTGTTTTTTAAGTGGATATCCTTCTTGATGTCTTGATAACTGTTTTATTCTTTCAGTGACATGCAACAACTCAGTTTGATGAGGAATGAAATTCTTTGATTTTTATGAATTTTCTAGTCGGTACAAGGATATCTGGGATTGATATAGGTTAACGGAGACCCTGAACAGCTTTTGAGGTCTTCGAAAGAGGAAAGCTCTTTTTTTTCCCCAGAAAAAGGGCGATGGGCTATTTTACACAGTCACTTCTATTTTTTCTTGATTTTTCAGTGAAGAATTTGGAAAAATGATTAAGTGGGAACAATTCAGAGAGAAAGAATAAATAAACAAATCTGAAGGCTTTCTATAGTATTTTCTAATATTAATATTAATATTCTAATATTAATAGAAAATATTATAATTAATAGCAATAATTTGTAAAAAATATTTTATTGATACATTACTTATTTTTATATATATATTTACTAGGTAGAAAGGAAAAAGGGGGAAAAAGAAGTGTTCTTGACGTACCAGTTTTTCAGATTGGGCCAGTCTTGTGTTGCAAGGGCTCTCCAATAATTTTTCTTCTCTTCTTCAATATCAAAAGTGCAAAAGCACATTTATCTAGCTGGAAATGTTCACAGAGCTTGTCGTAGGCCCTCATTGATACCCTTTGTACAAACCAGTGATTTGCTATACATATTTCCTTTTGCATTTTTGAATTGGTGGTCCTCAACATCACTTACTATTTAAATAGGGCCTTCCTGACTCTTGAACATTTCCTGAGATAGTTTTGATGACTTGCTATAGTCAGAGGGCTGGGAAGCAGCAGCCTCTCCTCTAATTATATGTAATCTTAATCAGCCCAGTGCCTTTGTTTTGCATGTTTATACTTGTTATGCAGATTTTGAAAGCATTAACATAGCTGTGCTTTTCTATTAGTGGCGCCTGTGGAGAAGTTAAACTGGCATTTGAGAAAAGCACTTGTAACAAGGTTGCAGTAAAGATAATCAATAAACGGAAGTTTATGGCAAGTGGCATTAGAGAGGCAGTAAGTGTTTTTGTTCAATTTATTGGGATACACAGCCTTTCACTGGATGTTAAACAAAGGCTAGTAACGTTTTCTGCTAAAACCTATGCTTTTTCTAGTTCGGGGGGGAGGAGGTAAATATAGCTATTTATAGATGAATTAGTGGCATCAATATGATTGAAAACTGCTAAATGCTATTTTGGAGAATTTCTAGTAAAGATTAAGACATGCTGTTACAAGTTAATAATTACGAAAAAATGCCATTCTACCAAACAAGATAGGACCTCATCTGGAATGTTATGTGCAGAACTGGTTACGTGTCTTCAAAGATGATTCATTTAGATTGGAAGAAGAACAGAAAGTTTGCTGGCATAATTTTATGAGCTAAGCCTAAACCATGTGTTAAAAGAGATTTAATGAACTATTTATGTTACCTTGCAAAATAAAATCTAGAAGTGAGTAGCATGTATTTTAGGGGCAGCTCACTTGGGAAGCATCTCTGAGGCAGGAAAACTGTTTAAGATTGATATATGATTGATATATGCTGGTCAAGATTAACTTTTTATCTAGGAAATTAGGTGAAAAATTCCATTTCTTAGTGAAATAACCATGCCTGGAGCAGTACCTTGCTACAGATAGTGATAATGGCAGACTATTCGTTTAGTTCTTGGAGGGCACCTGATCAGTTAAGGAAAAAGGTTATGTGTTATGGTTGCTTAAAGTGGCAAGGGATGTGAAACAATTGCTTTTCTGGTATTTTATTTCTTAAATGTCTTATTTTACAACAACACTGTCTTATTCTGTATGGTATTTGATTCTTTCAATAGAGACCTGCTTTTAATATCAACACAGAAATTGAGATTTTGAAAAAAATAGATCATGTGAGTGTTACTCTCTGTTTTGATTACTTTTTACTGCCTACTGTATTTATCTAGCTCACTTAGTTAAGCAAATGTTCAGTTTTTACTTTTTGTTAAAAATATTTTGAAGGATGCTTATTCTTTTTTCTGGAAATAAGTTCATTGAAAACTTCTTAAGTAAGCTATGTCTTTACAGACTTGAGATTTTAAATCCTTGAATAACTGAAAAACTTGAATTTGGAAGGAAATGTCACAATTACATTTCTACCTGAGCAACTTTTGCAGATTCTTTTTTTCCTTGATGCATATTTTTATAAATAGTGTCAGATATTTACATAAATATATGTACAGATACAAACCTAAAAATTATATTCCCATGGCAGTTTTTAGGGTTTTTATCTCTCCCCTCTTTTTTTTTCCCCCCAAGAGAATTCATTTTCCTCTTTCTCAGTGCAAAGTTTGCATAATTTAGTTAATGTGCTCTTTAAATGCAACTTTGCCTATACAGAAAATATTGAGAGTTTTGAAGCTCATAATTGGGGAAAAAAAAAGAAGAGTGAATATTGAACTGAAGTTACTGCAATACTGATATTTTTGTGTGTGGAGGTACAGAGGAGAAAAAAACACGAGTCTTGAAGGTTTGCCAAGGCTTGGGGTGATAGAGCGTAAGTTTTAATTTAACTCGCACAGTTAAAATCACAGTGAAATAGGAAAATTTGGGATGATCAGTATTGGTAACAGTTTTTATAAATGATTCTGCTTTCTGTGTTTGTCTGTGTGTGTGTGTTCCCTTTTTATTAGCCTTGCTTAATCAAGATCAAAAATTTCTTTGAAGCAGAGGATTACTACATTGTTTTGGAACTGTAAGTAGCCTGTTTGAAAGTAAATGCATGAAATGAAACATTTTTCATGGTCACAAAAATGTGAATAGTTAGGAATCCTGTTTTTTGTTTGCTTTTTTTTTTTTTTTGTCTCAACAAGAGTCTGAAAACTCTCTAAATTTTATGAACTGTGATAATCAGGAGAGTGATCCTTTTACACTTTGAAGTGCCCAGGCAGTTGCCCACTGTGCTGTTGTTGTGGTTCAAAAGGTTGATCAAAAGTGCTGAACTCACAAAAACTCCTAGTGAAGACTCAGAAGACAGCTTAATTCAGCAGTTCAGATGCTGTGTTTAAAGCATTGCTCAACCGTTTTAAAAAATTAAACATATTCTTTCTCTTTAGCCTGAATAGACAAATGAAGTCATTTTGATTTCAGTTTTGTTTAATGAGATGCATCTTCTGGAACTAATACAGTGACTTGTTACTGGCTTCTCTTTTAGGATGGAAGGAGGAGAGTTGTATGACAGAGTGTCAAGACCGGTTAAGATGGAAGAATCTACTTGCAAGTTGTATTTTTATCAGATGCTTCTGGCTGTAAAGGTATATAATCACAGATTCCGCCAAAAAAGTATGGTTGTGTATGTGTATATTCATAAGATGATTTTTTTTCGGTCTTCTATCAGTTCTGAAATGTGTACAAGCAATCAGTGCCGTGCTTTTCATAAGCTAATTGAACATGATTCGGTGCCTCATTGCAGCCAAAGAACATTCAAACTCTCCTATCTATTAAAAGTGGGATTAAGCAGTAATGCACATCATGTTTATATAATAATGGTAGGATTATTATATGAGACCTTGAGCAGTGTATAGGCAAACAATTATCATTGCAGTCGCCTTCAGAAAACACCTGTGTTCAAATGCTTGCATTAAAATCGACATTTGAAGCATGATGGTTTCTAAGTTTGTTTCTTTGTTTTCTTTTTAAGAAATTATAAACTTCATAGCTTTAAATTCATGCACACATTCTTAGATGGGCATTTCAGTTATCCTACCATATCTGTTAAAAAAATCGGAAAACTCACATTTAAACAAAACAAAAGCAAGTAAGCCTGTCTTTTGATGTATGTGTATGTTTTTATGTATTTAGTATCTTCATGATAATGGAATTATTCACCGAGATCTAAAGCCGGAGAATGTGCTACTTTCATCTTCTGAAGAAAAATGTCTAATAAAGGTAAGAAAATTAAATTTCTTTTTGCTCATTGAGAAATCTGAAAACATTCTTTGTCATTCTTTTACTATTTAGTTATACAGAACAATAAAAAGTGTTATGGAATTAGTCATGTAAACTATTGTATTTTTTACAAACATGTAAATATTGAGGGATTTTTGGTAAATTTAATTTTATTGTTAGGGATATTTTGACCTATATGCTTATGTATGAACAACTGATAAGTTTTGTGTTTGATATCTTGCCTAGCACTTAATGGAATGTGCATTAAAATTTAAAATATTTCCTATAAAATTTAAGTTCTTGAATCACAGACAGCAATTTCACAAATATCTGAGCTGTTTGGTGGCTCTTTTCAGATAAAGCAGTGAGTAGGTTTGTACATTAACTGCTTATTTTCCAGTGGTCTCTTCTTAATAGGTAGATGATCTTTATCTTGAGGTCTTCAATGTACATTCAAATTTGAGAGGAACTTATGTCACTGCCAAATAGGAACCACTGTCATATTCCTCCCTTCTCCTCTACCCTTCTCAGTTGTTTAATGACTTTATTTAATAATGGTTTAGGTAACTTTGGTTCATAGTCATATACTGGAATTGCGCCTTGGAAATCAGACTTAATACACTTCCTTAGGTGTATTGATGCCATATATTGACATTGTATCAGTTTGACACTTTGTATTGTATATGATGGGGTGTATTACAATCAATCTTAATATGTCATATGGTGTAACTATTTTTAAATTCAAGATTACAGATTTTGGACAATCCAAGATTCTTGGAGAAACTTCCCTCATGAAAACATTATGTGGTACACCCACATATCTTGCTCCTGAAGTTCTAAATTCACTTGGGACTGCTGGATACGGCCGAGCTGTGGACTGTTGGAGTTTAGGAGTTATCCTTTTTGTATGGTAAGAAATTACATAGCTGTTACCTTGACTGGGTAGTCATTAATATACATGGCTGAAGACACGGCAACTTTAGTATACTTATTAGGAAGTGCCTGTGTGTTTAAAAAAAGATTACGTGTAAAAGATGCTCTGACAGCAGATGCTTTTAAACATATCATTTTCATTTGTCATCCTCTATTGTAAAATCTGCAATGTTTAGCTTTTTTTCTTCTTTTATATAGCTTGTGTGGATACCCACCATTTAATGAGCAGAATACTCGACTATCTCTGAAAGACCAAATCACCCGTGGAGAATATACATTTATTTCAAAAGAATGGAAGCATGTAACAGGCATGGGTATGACTCTATTACAATGGCTAAGAGTGTATCTAGCTCTTTCATTTTTTTCTTTAACTTCTTGCCAACTTTCAACTATGTGACACATTGCACACTGGTATGTTCTTTTTTAAGTTGTCACTTAAAGCAAATATTTCTTCCTTGATCAGAATTGAAGTATTAGAATGAGCAAATGATTTTTTTCTCAAAGAGAAGCTAGCTAAAAGTACCTCTCGTTTTGATGTTTAACATTATTAACTCTGAAAGCATACAGCTCTTAGACCCATATGTCTGTTTTTCATCTTTTTTTTTCTGACTGTATCAAGTTGGTCTGGAGGTTTTGCCTCGCTCAAAGATTCCTTTAAGTTTTGAACAAAAAACACCTGGAATTTGAAGAGCGTGTGTTAGAATTCAAAGAGAGAAATGTGAAAAGTAATTTTAAGCCTGAAATGCAAAGTCTAGTAGCATGAAGTGTCAACCATGCTTATGAAATAAATTGTTGACTTTCTCCCTAAACTAAGTATTCTGCAAAGCTAAATGAGTTTTTGCACAACATTACTAAAATGATAGTAACTTGTCTGCATGCTTTTTCTTCTTATGACATTTTAAATGCATAAAAAAGTCATATTGTCATGGATAATCCTGTATATATGCAGAGATGTTTCTAACAAATGGTGTGATTACTGTTTTTCTAATAAGCTTATCCAGTGTAAACCCTTACTGAATTTTCTGAAGCTCATTCAGTGATAAATTGGACATAGTAAAGAATAGAAAGTATGTTAAGGTTGTAAATAGTCCAAAACACCTATGAGTGTTTAACTTAGGATCCTATTTTATAGGCATTGCATACAAAAAAAGTAAATATTCCCAATAATCCTTTATGGCAGATTGGTAATGATTAAATATGACATAAATACTTTCTTTTTCACAGTGTTTATTAAATATTTTTCTATGAAAATGAAACTATATGTAATCATTTTAAGCATACGTTTAGTGTGAGAGGAGTATCAATTTGGGAAGAAGAAAAACTCGTGCTTTCCAGAACAGCATATACTTCTTATGTTCTTATTTTTCCAGTAATAGGAAATAGATTAAGCTGCCTTTGCATGTCCACAGCAATGTTGACGCTTTTACAAAGTATTGTGCTTCCTGTGCATGCACAGGAACATAAACTGTAGACATGCTCAGTAAATCTAGTGCTAGCGCTGATATATTGAAAGTGTTGAATTGTGTGTGCATATGATGAAAAATGGCTATGGTGTGCAGTTTCTATGCACAGAAAAAAGAAAAATGATCTGCCCAAATGGTGTTTTGGGGCATTAGATGTAGTGCTTCACAAAGCTTTGGTGTATACATATTGCCCAACTTGTTTTCAATATATTAACCAACTCGTCTTCTTAGCTCTGGATCTTGTGAAGAAGCTACTTGTAGTTGATCCAAGCAAACGCCTGACAACAGAGGAAGCCTTAGAGCATTCCTGGCTTCAGGTAAGAGTTCAGTCTTTGTTGAATTACAGCAAAGCTGTTCTTTTTTTTCCATTCTTAATGTAAATTCAAAGTCAGTTCAGTAGTCTGAAATTTGTGAGCTTTTGTTAATACCATATGTTTTGTGTCTACAAGGAAGCAAGGGAATGGTGGCTATTGGTGATCAATGGTCACCACAGATCTTTGTATACCAGATCTCGCTTCTGTGGAGCACACCATGAAACAGATACAGTGATGAGCAGTGAGAACTCCAATTCTGTAGCTTCATGGGAATAACAGCTGTTACCTTAGGTCAGAGCGTAAGTCTGCCTGCCCACAAGCTCTCTCTCACAGTAGCCAGCAGGAGAGCAACTACTGTTTTGTGCTTCTCACAGGCACTGCTGCCTGCCTGCCAGCTGAGTGTTGTTTCTGTGAGACTGGTGGGATCCTACTGCCTATTTATGGAGAGAGAAGAAGAGTAGAAGGCAAGGCTGTGTATCTGGAAATCGTTTATTTCTTTTATTGCAATTGTCAATGACTCACAGGAGGAGGAGCCGCAAGATTCCAACCTTTAGGATGATGTTAGCCCAGGTGCTGTAGCCACCATCTTCCTATTGGGTTTCTATAAACCAAATAGTGAACATCAGAGAGACTTCTGCCTTGTCTCTCTGTTAGAAGCAAGATGATTTTGCAGCTCTTTGTGTGTCAAGAGTTGGTGGGATGGGACCTCCCCTCTGTCAACCCTCTCTGCACTTACCTCATATTGTCCTTAGAGCATACAAAACAGACTTGTTTCTTTGCTCTCCCAAATCTGCACGCAGCTTTCCTCCTATTCATGTTCTTGGATTTTCTTCTAGCAATGGCAACTACTCCCTCTGCTGGTTTTCATTGCATTTGTCTTCTTGGTCCCTTTCTCTGGCTCTCTTCAACTGTTACTGATGTTACTCCTAGTCTTCCAGTCTTGCTGAATGTTGTCCGGTGCCTTTTCCCATCCTTCTTTTTCCAACTTCTCCTTTGGCCTCCACCTTGTCACGGTATCTGCACATGTGGAGTATCTCCCTCTCTCTCCCAAAGGTCACATGATTAGTTTATGCCCGGTTCCCTTTCCTTCAGTCTGGTCACTTTTCCTTCAGCCTTTGCGCCTTTGTGGTCTTAAGCCACATCTTTGTGGCTTAGCCATTTACTAGCACTGCAGAACCCATGGACCCTATACCCTCTCTGCACAGGCTGGGGGCATCTCTCAACCTTGGCCAATATGATTACCTCTTGATACAGCCTGATTCATGCTGGAATGTTATCACTGCCTGTGTTGGAACCCTTGGCAACAACGATATGAAATTGCATAGAAAATCTTTTTGCTGTTGAACGAAAGAGCTCTGTGATAAAGGCGTCTCAGCGCAGCCGGAGTCTTCCTGAGTACTACGATTCTCCCAGACTAGGCCGATTCTATCAGTTAATCCATCTTCAGTAACCTCTAATTGAATATTAACTATTCAGTAATACTCAGATAAGGGAAAAGATTTCAAATGCTATGTCATATTTGCTCTTTGGGGTTCAGATCCAGGAAGACACTTCAGAGTTTGTATGATGGCTATTCCCCAGTGTTACTACAGGTGTTTAACTTTACAATGCATATAGAACAGAATTTGCAGTACTGAAGGGTTCTTCTGCCAAGCTTATCTGGGTCCTGTTCTAACTCACCACCTTTAGTTGAGGAGCGTGTCACTAGTCTTCCAGTCCTGCTATCTCTGGCCTGCCTCCTTTGTAGGAGGAGGAAGAAACAGATGTTGATGTTCAGATAAAAGATTTCAGTAGTTCTACTGGTAAATACCAGCAACGAGCCCCTCATGGCCTTTGTTCAGGAGGACTTGGAATGGGTAGACCTTGCAGATATCTTTTTGGATCAACATTTTAGACTGGTGGTCAAGCACAAATGATAGGTACAATTCTTTCCACCCATGTGCTATTCCATTCAGCATGTTGCAAGCCTGCTGCTGTATTTAATATCAGCTTCTCTGCCATATATTCTCGTACCAACCTGTTGGCTTCTGTCGCAGGCTATGGCACCAGTTCAGCAGCAGAGGCTGACAGGCTTTCTGTCTTTATTTTTGTAGAAGGATATTGGCCTTGAGATAATTTTGTTGTTCTGGTCCTGCTTCAACATCCTTTGTATGTCTGCATGACTTGGTCTGAATTCAGTGGAAAATCCTGTGTCTCTGCATTTTTTTCTTGAGCAAATAAAGCCCAGTCTGCATCTGTAGCAATTCAAAACTTTGAGATCTTTAGTCCAGAGATGTCTGTAAAAAAAAAAAAAAAAAGCCTAGAGTATTCCAGTACATACCTTTAATACAACTGACAGCTTCTGCATCCATTCTGAGATGCATCTTCACAGACTTCTTTAACACCTTCTCTGAGAATTGAAATGTGGTTTTTGGAGACCAGCTCCAGTTGTGGTTCCTGAGGGAAGGACCTCTTCCTTTGAACACTGAAGAGAGTTGCACTCTTTTTTTTGTGTGTGTGGGCCGGCAGTGCAGCATCCTGCAGATGGTGGTTCCTGGCAGGTGTTTGGTAGTCCTGAGTAGGAGGTCCTGACTCTTGATTTTGTCTAGTTACGTTTGTGGGAGGTGGTCTTTATGTTTTTACTTTGGCACCCCAGTGGTGACTGCTGGACCTGTGAGTTTTCTTGGCTAATTTTTATCCAGGTAGGCTGAGTAAAAATCATCCAATCTGCCTCTGAGCCACACATCAGGTTCTACCTATTCATCCTGTGTATAGTGCTATTCATAATCCTCCAGTGGTAACAAGGGCTAGTATTAAATGCTTAGGTAAAGAGCTTAACAAACAGGGTAGAAGCAGTGAAGTATCATTCTGTGCTCAACAGTTGGCAGTGTCCTGAGACAGAGAATGCATTTGGATGTTTTTAAAGAGTCATGAACTTGTCCTAATTATATTGCTGAGTTTCAGAAAATTCTTCCTAACATTCCTGACTTTTACTATTTTAGTAAAGCTATTTTACTATTATTAGTGAGCAAGTTCTATACAAAACTAAAATAAAAGTGAGCT
Organism: Tinamus guttatus; assembly: GCF_000705375.1. The sequence goes on along the minus strand of NW_010580578.1, from coordinate 396,150 downwards.
AATTAACTGCAGAGTTTTACATCTAGATTATTTTTTCTGAGCAGGATTGTCATTGGTAAGCCCTGTTACACTGATTCTAAGATTCAAAGTTATGCATAATAGGAAAGGGGAAATACAAGATAGTGATTCAGGAAAGTTCAGAAAGTGAGATATTTCTGTATGTAAATAGTTTTAGAATCTTTATTTCTATATTCCTTTGGGAAGAGCACTTATTGCAATGCATGATTTTGAAGTCAAAACAGAAAGATTCAGAAGATATCATAGCTGTAAGCACAAGTATCATTAGGGTTCAGATGCTATTCTTTAAGCTATTTCCCTTCATGGGCTGTTACTAAGAATATCAGTTGTTTATAGGTGATGTACACTGCCTGCTTGGAAGGCCAACATCCAATATGTTCAGTTCTAGATATCACACCTTGAATACTACCACCAAAAGAGCTACTTGAGTGCTGTTACTGTGAGTAGTGAGGAGGAGCTACTGGCTCCCCACTCCCTCTTGCTTTGTCTGTAAGTATTGTCTTTAAAAGTTAGTACAAAAAAGAAAAGCAGCAGACATATGCTTTGTGTGATGCATGTTAACGCTCTAGAGATTTTGGGTCCGCTAGAGAATTTTTCATTTATTAAAAGTAAGCATGTTCTTCAAAGAAAACTTTTTCAGTTCTTGTATAAACCAATAAGGCTTTCAAATTAGCGTTTCAAATACCTGTGCTGTTTGCCTCCATTCTTTGTTAAAATCAAAAGCTTGAGAACTTAGTGGGCTGCTCAGAACTGAATACTCATTGGAGATGCCTTACCTGTATTTACCTGAGTCCTCTGACATTTACAACTATAACATCAAGAAATCTGTGTTAACAAAATAGTTACTTAATAAAACCTTTTCCAAAGGCATGTAAGCTGTAAGTTGTCTGTGCATCTGAAATTTTACTATGATCCTTTGAATGGAACAAGATTAGTTTGGTTTTGTGCTGAAAAATAATTCTGTTGTTTTGTTATATACATGAAAATACTTATCTTGCCTATCAATTCAAATTCAAGTTCAAACTTGGCCAAAGTCAAAATGTACACTGGAAAAGGAAGGTCAGTCCAAATTCTGTATAAAATTAACTTGATGTTCACATCAAAGCCTTTTTGTAGTACTTAAGATCATACTTAAAGCAAAAATGGACATACTGCAATATTCCATAGCTTTGAAAAAGAGCCCTCCCTGCCATTGCTTGCCCTGCTCCCCCCCCAAAAAAAAATGTTAAACTGTTATATATTTGAAAATCTTATTAGTTAGAAAATCCTTATTTCTGATTGTGTCAATATTGATGACTGTCCCATTCACTTCTCAGTTTACCAGTCTTCGCAATGATGATGGAATGGATTTATTACACAACCTGTTAGTTTCAGTCTGTTGTTTAGAATAACAATCCGTTTTTGGTTCTAGATCAGCTGTTCAGCTGGTGCATGTGCAATCTCTGTTCAATCTCAGCCAAAGGAAACAGCCTGTTATTAAGTCACTATCACACTTCAGCTAGTCCTGGGAAAGGTTTAAAAAATGAGTTTCAGCTTTGGAAGCTTGAGTGAGGGTTTGCAGGAAATTAATCCATGGTAACCTATTCTAATAAACTCCTGCAAGAGAAATTGCTGAAATTAGAGAAAGAGATTTATTTTTAGAACAGGGAGTACTATGCGGAATAGAAATCTCTTTGCTCGTTTCCTGTTTCCCTGAGCTTGCCCAGCTCAGACCATGAGCAGCCTGGTCACTGGCTGCTGAACCAGCTTTGGGGCTATATGCTAGCTTTTTTCTTGAAACTCTTCTGAATTTCTATTAACGTTACTGTTCTCAGCAAACAATCTGTGCTGCCTTTCCAGCCACTTAATGCTCCTGCCTGTTTATGCACAACTGGGACTAATAACATCCTTAAGTCTTCTCCTTTCCAAGTGTACCTCTCCCTGTTGTTCTGCCTCTATTAATGCCATCTTCTGGCTTGCCATTTTTGGTCTGACCTGGTAAACAGAGCTACCATAGTAGTACGAATGCAGTGATATTTCTTGATAATCATTTAGTTTTTTAAAAGGTAAAACTTCATTTGAGCAGATGCTTGTCCCAAACCTGAATGTTTTCTTTACAGATGTCTCCATTTATGATCTTTAATATGTAAAATGGACTTACTGACATTAAGTATAACTGTGGGGTATTTTTAAGATACAATTTTGTTTGAACAATTTTTGTAAGATATAAGTGTTTTAGTTGATTCTTCTCTTGATGTCAGCAATTGTGTTCAATTCAGGATGATGTCAGCGTATCCTTTCCACAAGGGCTGGTTTCTTAAACCTTGGACTAAAGGATGGGTTGTGGTCCCTGTTGTAGTGTTCCATAGCAACTGGGGACTAGCATTACAGATTCTTTCTCCTAGCACTATACATTTCCTTTTTAAAATGCTGCTGGTGGTGGTGATGCAAGGAATAACATTCATGAACATTCATTCATTCCTTTTATTACTCTGCAGAGAGGTTTTTTTTTCTTCTATTTTGAGGGCAGAACTGGAAATAACTGCTACCTTTAACTCTGCATTAAATAATGTGTTTTAAATATTCTTCATGAACAGTCACGTTTCTTACAGATGCTTGAACTAAATCTTTCAATTTTCATATAATCATCAAAAAGTGAAGTAGATTGGTGAGTTTTCCATAGCAGTATGTCAGTACCACTATAGGTTTTCTTGCAACAGTTAAGTCTGCAGTGCCAAACTTGTTCTTCAGTGTGTGGGGGATGCTCAGTATCCTGGCAACGTACTTTGAAAATCCTTAATTGTTGATATACACAGTTAAACAAAATGTGGACTTTTCCCTTGAATATTCCATGTACTAGAGTTACCACCTTTTTCACAGGATGAGGATATGAAGAGTACATTTCAACATTTACTTGCCCAAGCAAATGCCCCGATGAATCTACCACAAACAGCAAATGCCACTATGAATCCACCACAAACATCAAAAATGGTATGTATAACAAATCATTTGAAGGTTAATGCTTGATACATAAACTAGATTCAACGTAATCCATAATAAGAAAATCAAATCATTTCCAGAACTTATTGTAGAAGTGTGCATGCTAGCTGTATGTTCTAGCCCACTATATATGTGATCTCTGCTTTGACAAGACTTTTAGTTTAATATAAAAACAGTAAAACAGTAAAAACAAAACAAAAAAACAGTAAAAACATATAAAAATAGTGTATGAGGCATTAAAGGATTCTTAGGTTTAAAATTCATTTCATGGATGTGTATATTTTGTTTAACTAGTGTATGAGGCATTAAAGGATTCTTAGGTTTAAAATTCATTTCATGGATGTGTATATTTTGATGGATTCAAGTCATGAATGCTTAACATTCAAGGGAAAAAAACGCCATGGTGATGAAAGTTTGGAAAGTTTTAGTATTGTGACATTCATTGCTAGACACTAGTTAGGAGATTTTGTAAACGCTAGTGAAAGATGAAGCCGACTTTGTTAAAAGACGGGGGGCAGTGGAAGCGGGAAGAGGAATGATGGTGTATTATGTAAGAAAAATTACGTATGATAGATTATAATAGAGAAATACTTGTTAGTCCTGCTGCTGTTCTGGTTACAGGAAGGAGACTTTATCTGTAATTTTGTAGCAGGCATGACAGTCAGGCTCTGTCTTATCTGATTAATATAGTCATCCTGCTGCATCTTTCTTTTAGCCAGCCACAAGTAGAAAACGTCTCCATGAAAATGAGGAAGAATCTGGCTCTTCTAAGCGTGTTGTTCCTTCTATAGCATTTCAGAAAATGAGGTGAAAAAAAGAAAGTGACTCTTGTTAACTGTGGTTTTTCTTTATGTAAAGCAGACTTTTTATTAAAAATCTTAATTATGGAATAACTGTTGAAAAAGCAATTGTTAATAAAAACAACTTTGTAAAAGTGAAGTGACTACTGTGTATGCATGAGAACCTACACACACAGTCATGCTGCAGTTCATCCAGCTGTCTCACGATCAGCAAAATTAGCATCTGTTTCTTGAGTGAAGTTACTAAAATTTTTAGACTACGTTCATCACCAGCTACACCATTTCTTACTTCTTTTCCAGTGTTTAGCTTAAACATAGAGATGATGCTTACTGTGCTCACAGGTAGAACAGGAATACTAAGTTTGCTGGGCTCTTGTATCATCCAAAATGTTGCCTGCAAAATGCTGACCCTAGACTTCTAAATCATACCTGATATAGCACCTTCTCTTTTTTGTTCCGCAGATCCATCCTGAAAAAATATTAGGGACCATTTGTCATTATCTTAGTCAGTTCTAAATAAGTACTGATGGAGCTTGAGGCTGTCTGGACTCCAGATGAAGGTTAATGCTAAATACTGTGCTATCCTACGCAGTAGTATTGTGTTCTGTGGAGTGGTTGATAACCTCTGCTTGAAAGCGTATCTCCGTGTAGGTGCTGTTGGTCTCTTATTGAAAAGTGTGTACTGTGCTTGTTTGCCGTAGGATGGATTAAGAAGAAACATAGCAAATGATGTAATGAAGATGGATAAGAAGTTCCTTTTCCTGCAACAAGGAGAAAGAAGAACAAGGAATTGAACTAAGACTACCCATATTTAATTTGCTGTTCGTTAAGTGAATTTGTTTGAACTGTGTGCTTACTACTACAAAGGCATCAGTTCCATTATTTACTGAGAGCCAGGGAGGAATTGGGTGGCTGTGTTTGAAAACATGAGTTTTCTGTTTAGAGGCATTTTCTATAAACAGAATTGGAAAGAATAAAGTCTAATAATGCTTTATGAAATAAACCAGTGACAAGATAACATGTTCATGAGGCAGGTTTTCCCACATCTGCCTATTGTAGAGGGCTGGTATGTTCTGAGAATTTTGATATTAGCCATTGTTAATGATAAAATGGCATTTCTTGTACATTTGTGTGTTTTCTTCAGTGAACCAGAAGGAGGGGTGTGGGCTTTTGAATGAAATACCACCAGTTTAAATGCAATGAACAGATGAGAAACAGAAGAAACACATATATCCTGACAACACTGACTGCTGGGCAGGGATGTGACTGGTTGGCCCATCCTCAAAAAATGCTGGTGCAAAGGTCTTGGCTGCCATTTGCTAGATAAAAGAACTGTAAAGAATGCTATGTGTTTGGGCTCAGTTTTTGATGTAGTGTAGTGCACAAGCTGATGCCTATGCGATTTGGTTGCCAGTGATTTTAGGAAGACCTGTTTCATTCTAGAGAGAAAGGTAATTCATTAGCTACCCCTTACATTGTAATTTAAGTATAATGGTCCTCATCTAGAAACAACAACAACAAAAATTGACCTTGATTCACCTTACCTTTTTCCACCCCACTATTAGAGTTCCTAACTGCCATCGTGGACTCTTTCTTCAGATCCTGACGTGAGGTTTGTTTCCCAATGACATTTTAATTTTCATCTAAGTCACTCAAAGTCAAACTTTGGAACTTATGGCTCATCATAATACTGCAGAAAGCTTTCTGAAGTCTCAGATTTTTGTATTTTCCTTAGGAGAGAGTGAAGTTGTAGGGTGTTATTAAATTCCGCTCTATGGAAGTAGTGTCTACTGTCCGCTTAGTCACGAGGTTAATCTCCCCTGTGTTCTCACTGGAGCAGGAGCTGCAGGTGCTTCGTGAAGTTGGCATCCACAGTGCAGGTGCAGGCAGCGTGCGGTGCTGGTGCGGGTCCTGCTGCGTTGGGAAGACCTCAGCCCGGCTGTGGGTAGGAG
>NW_010580578.1:350323-383574 GCF_000705375.1 Tinamus guttatus | reverse complement strand
TTTTTTTTTTTTTTCTTTTTAAATGAGGATGTTTAGCTCCCTAGGTTATTAAAGGCAGGAACCAAGTTACTTGAGCTGTGAGGATCTCTCCCCTTTGCTATGTGCTGGCAGAGCCATTACTCTGAGAAGGTTGTTAATGGCTTTGTGCTTCGCTTTGCTCGTGCATAATAAACCAACGGACACAGAATGCAGCTTTTGTGCAGCTTGGGTATTCTTTCTGCCTGACTTGTATGCTTTGAGACCTTGCTTGATGAGATCTGCCCTTGCAGGGACCTGTTTGTGCAGACTTGAGTAACTCTGGATTGTTAAAGTTGCTCCCAAGTGAATAACTTGTGTGGCTCCAGCCGCCTCTGTCCTAGCAGTTGGGCAGGGGTGACAGGAAAGAGGCTGCCTGCTGCCATTGTGCTGAGGTAAAGGTGGGTTCTCCAAAGTGTGTGATGCTTCCAAAGAGACTTAGCTGTCTTCCCACAGTTGGACTATTTCGGTTGTAACGCTTGCCGTTAAGGAGTCTGCTTCCTGTAGTACTGCCCTTCTAAATAGCGACATTTTAAGCATTATTTCATGAGACATTCTGGTACTCTTGCATTAGAAGCTGCAGTTGTTTGCTCTGAATGTGATGAAAGTGGAAAGTACCCCACATGGATGTTTTCACTGTCCCTGACACAAGCCAGTAGTCAGGAGATACATAAAACAGAGAGAAGGCACCTTGAAAAGTACACCTGAGAAACCAAAATACTTTGAAAGGTTGTGCCCATAAGCTTCTCATTGCTTAACAAATCAACTGTTTTTTTTAAAGTGAACAAAATGAGCAGTGTTCGAGCTAGAGGTCACCTTGCCTGATTCTGTTGTGTACTGTTTTGATAGGTTCAGCTTGGTCTAGGTCAAAATAATAAGTTTTAGAAGCAAAATTGTTTTTTACGCCGTCTGTGCTAAACATTCTCATAAAGGAGGCTGTTCCTTAGGAATATATTCAGTCTTTCTGCTGAAATATTAACATATTTTGCTTTGGTTATGTATGTGACTAATATTTTTCAAGACTGTTTCCTGCTTCATTTGCTTTTGTTGATCGAAATTGGCTGTACACATCATAATGAATTCTGTGGCAGACAATACAGCCAGTTAGTTAAGAGAAATTATAATTGCAGTTGATCATTTAAATTAAAGTTTTTGTTTTCTTCAATGCAAATTTCTTCGGAATTTGAAGCAGTTTTTCTTTGTCCACATGATAACATCTATCTGTCTTATTCCGAACAAGCCAGATGAAACCCCTCGCAAAGGAAAGAGAATTTTAGTCCTACTTCTTAAGAAGTTCAAATTGCCTCAGTGGAGCACTTTTACTTTAAAACCCAGGAAAATTTCGGTGATTACTATGAAGAAACATTATTTGATGCTTGGTATGCTTATAAATGAATGTTTAATGCTATGGCCACCTGCGAGGAAGATGCAATTACAAAATAGGTCTCATGACCAGTCATGAGGAAAAAGAATGTATTTTCTGGTCCTAAAATTGCAGTGCAGATGAAATATATAGTTTAGGGACTAGAAGGAGAACCTTGCCTCAATTCTGAATGCGGAAGATTTCTGAAGAGAAGATACTTGTGTATCTTCTTTTTTTTGAGTGCTTTCTTCTGCTCTTCTGATCAGTTATGCATATAGTACTAATACTGTGCATATTAGTTGTGCCAGAAACTTGAGTTGTGCTACCCGACATACCCAATTATTTAAGCTGAATTGCACTGCAGAAGTTTATTTTTATCACGAAAATCTCTAGGTTTGTCTGAATTGTGGTAGGAAGCAGAGAAGCTAAGAACATAGCAGGGGATTCAAAAAAGTTTTGGTAAATCTTTATGGATAAAAACATCTCTGGCTGTTGTAGCTGACAGCGTTTGTTTGAAGGCAGTTTCTAAAGATTTGGATCAGGGTAATGGTGACATCACCAAAGAGCTTGTACTGGTTCTGCTCTTCTCCCTCTGAAATCCTGAGAACTGGCAACGTAACTTCTTCAACACTCTTGTTAATTTATATTTGCTAATTTTCATACGTTTTTCAGAAGAGACTGACAGCCCTAAATTTCTTTGAATATTGCATGAAACTTCAGCTGCTTTCAGAACATTTTTGACATGCTTGAGCTATAAACTTCTTTTACATCTCAGCTAAAGGGTATATACTAAAGAGTATAAAATGCTCCTTACATAGATTGACCACTTCTGAAACATTACATTGGATTTTCATCTGTGCAGTGACTTTGGAGTGCTGGTTCTTATTGTATAAAATCAAGTTTTCTGCTTTCCTGGTAATTTCTAGGAACAAACACTAGGGCAAACATGGGACTGCTGAAAAAAGAGTAGTGTTAAGTTTGATAGTTGCTCTGACTTTAATGGTATGAGAAATTACATGAGAGTTGTTAGATTTGCCTGCTGCAATGAATCTCACACGATAATATTACATGTGTCAACTTAAATGGGCTTTGAGAGCAAGGAGATTGCTTATTTATTTATTTAATTATTTATTTTGAATTGGAGAAGCACAACCTTCAGAAGCTACAGAGGAAAATAGTAGGTGGAGATTAAAGGGTATGTGAGAAACCTGATACTTCCTTTGGCTTTTTTCCTCCCTTGCTGCAATGAGGTGACTCTGTGCAACCCGCGGGTTCTTGGGCTGCTCACTGGGTGCCCACCACTCTCTCTCCCTTCTTCTCTGTTCCTGTCCTCCCATAGAGTATCTGCCCTGGCCTTCTGCTGACTCCTTGGTTTTCTCGGGGTTTCCTGGTTTCATGCTTGAACATCCACTCATTTAGAGCTGCTGTTAAATACGAGTATCTTCATATTCTGTCTTTGCAGATCCTTAGATAATGGCAATCTGGCTGCACAGTGAAGCTTATGGTTACACACATACTTATTGAGATAGGAATTAACTTACTGCTTGGCATAAAGTAGTGTGTTCAGCTCAGTTCCTGGAGTTGTTCAAAATAGGGCAGTTTTCCTGCGAGCACTTGAAAATATATGGAATTGCTGTTTCTAAACTTGATGGAAGTAGTAGAGAAATATGCAGTGCATTTAAAGATGTACGGCATGTGGAATGAATTTTCAAGGATACAGAAATTTGTTTTTTATTGTGCTGTTTCTAATAAAAAAATTAAAAGTCAGGCAGTACATTAACTTATGTAGGCAGGAATACTAAAGCAATTACATAGATAAAAGGAATGAACGCTTCGGATAGTTTTGCTGTAGACAGGACAAGAAACTGCATTTGCTGATACAAAGAAGATTTAGGAAAATAATTTAATTATGAAAACTTGGAGTATCCTGGAGAATGACACAAGGAAAAAGACCTGTACTTTTTTTTTTTTTTTTTTTTTTAACACTTAAAGAAGTCTATAGACCAATTTGATGCCTGAGACAGGATGTCAGTCAGTTTCCAGCTTGCTTCCCTTTTCACCTAAAAATATTGCTCAGCTTGCTCTGGTTATGTATTTAAGCTGGGCAACTGTTGTCTTGTGATAACAATATGTAATTTTCTTAACCTTTTTTTGTCTGGAGAGTTAACAATGGGAAATACCTCGTGTGTTTCTGTATGTGCCCATTACCTGTAGCTAAATAAAATAACTGCAGGATTCTCAACTGTCTTTTAATGGAAGTTGTACAACTATGTTCTAGTATTGATGTTTCTGAGGGTCTTTGTGAGCAAGTATAGTACATGTGACAAAAGCAGTTACTAAGGCAGATGGCTGGCTGAATAAAACGAAGAATGTAGAAAGGTAAAGGCAGAGAGGAGTCAGAATCAAAGCAACTTGGACTTCTCTGCACATACACAGCTTTTTTTTTTTGATCCCAGAGAGTCCTTTGTGTAACTGTTAGGAATATGCTAGCACATGGTATCTTTTGCATGTGGAAAGAGGGTATTGTGCCCCTTAACCCACATTTGAACGCCTCAATCTTTGCATTTCTCCACCCATTTTGAATAGGGATAAGAAAAAGTTATGGAAAGTTAGTTCTCTCACCTTTCTTTTTCTTCCTTTCAGCATTTGTAATCTTTTTCTGACCTTCCTTTATTTGTGGCCCTGACTTTGCTACTGAATTAATATAAACTTGGTTTATTGTTCCTGAGGGAATGAACAAGGTTTCTAGGGCTTTTATTTTATTTTTTTAATTATTATTATTTTTGTAAAACTCTTAAAACTCCCTCTTATAAAGCCTAAGGACAGCTGTTTGCTCATCTGTGCATGTGGGGCATGAACTGCTTGATTTCAGGGGTCATTGTGTTAATGATTATGCGTTCTAGCAGCCCCAAGCATTTAACGTGTTGACTGAATGTAGTTCACATTATAGTGTGGGAAGTGATTTATTGTGTTAGCCCAGTCTGTCACAGTTCTGGAACATAAGCACTCACTTCTCGTCGGGCCCTGAGGGCACGCGTCGTCTTTCCAGATCATCCCAGCGCGTGCGTGAGGACGCGTGCTTGCATGTTGCGTGGCTGCTCGGCGGCTGAAGCTGTGTGTGTCTGTGATGCCTTTATGCAATTACAGGATTGCTCTGCTCACTTACTATTAGTGAGTTTCAGCACTGCACGATGACTGCTACTTTTTGAGTTAAAAGTGCACAAGGCAGCTGGTGAAACTGGGGTCTGCTATAGCTCGCTTTATTCTTTAGAGCTTCTAGAGTTAGAAGACCCAAAACTGTGTAATTCAAAACTGTTTTTCCTTGTCTGTACAGTCGGACTTGGACAATCCTAGGAGCAAGGATGGCTGCTCTGTTGATGGCACAGTCTTTATGCCCGACTAATTTGTGCAAGTGTACTCTATTCCATGGACCTCTCTGTTCACAAAGAATTTGCGGTGTACGCTTGGCTTAATGCCAGCATTTGTGAGCGGTGCACCAGTGCAACTCTTCATTTCAAAGAGAGTTTATACCCGTCTCTGCACATGCTTGTTTTCTGACCTTTGCGTTAAACTTTGAATATACTGGGATCATCTTCACATTCAGTCCTGCTGGCTTTTCATAAAAATTTCATTATCCTTAAAATGTTTAGGATGTTGTAGGATCAAGTACTTTGCTAAGGGGAAGAAAAAGTGCGACCATATGCAGTGTAGCATATTAAAAACATTATGGCTTGCTGTATGTCTGAAGAAAGCATATGTTTTCTGGAACATTCTGCACATGGGAAATAAGATGTTCTATAAGGATTTTTCCGTCTTCCTTGTAAAAATAAATAAATAAATAAATAAATAAATAAATAATCTTGATTCCTAGATAAGAATTCCTCCTGCAGTAATGCTGTTTGCTTTAATTTCTACTATACAGTTTCTAGTATTTTGACAATTTTTATAGTATTTTTGAACTTCAATTCTTAACACTAGTGTCTGTTTTTTTCCCCCACAGATTTCTTTCTTTGGATCAAAATCTTGTGGAAAAAGAAGTCCTGACAGCTCCATGTTGAGCAAAGCTGAATTTGTTGAGAAAGTCCGACAGAGCAACCAGGCTTGCCACGATGGAGACTTGCATACAGCGATCACGCTGTACAACGAGGCCCTGGGGGTCGACCCGCAGAACTGCATACTCTACAGCAACCGTTCTGCAGCCTACATGAAAATTCATCAGTACGACAAGGCCCTGGATGATGCAATCAGAGCACAACTTCTGAATCCCAAATGGCCAAAGGTAAGAATGTTTCTCTTCTGTGGGAGCAGTAATTCCTTCAAGTTTTTTCTTTACATTACTAACATGTAATGTTGATGAATGTAAATATTTCTGCCCTAATGGCTCTTTCCACTGAAAACTCTAAATAGTTGCTTGATTTGTGTTTCCTGATGAGTATTGAACTGTTTTCTGTATTAAAAAACAAACAAACAAAAACTTTCATCCTTTGAGTTGCAGCACTTCATTTTGGGTTTCTCTTTCAGATTTTATTCTCACAATTAATCTTTGCACTTTTTTTTTCTTTCCACTTTTATATGATGCTTAATCTTTCAGCCTTTGTTAATGAAAACAGGGTCTTTCATAAGTTCTGTTGTTTGTCCTGAGCCCCTCTTCAGTTTATAACCTGCTTCTGCACGGTGATTATTTGCAAGCCTTTAAGTTTCTTCCATTAGTGACTTCTGTGTTCTGCTGTTGAATGAGATGACAGTTTCTCTATGTATTTTTATCAAAGACTATCTTGAAAAGAAAATTACATTACTTTAATGGAACTGCAGATTTCCTGGTAAGTTATGCAAATGCAGGGAGTCAAAGAATATAAATGCAAGGGTGCTTTTTTTTTTTTTTTTTAAGCTTTGTATCCTGTTTACAAGAAATCCGGCAATGATTTGCTATAGAACTCACTTCGAAGAAAAGTTATGAAAAGACTTGATAAAAGAGTAATTTCAGAATGCCAGTCACAGGTTGAAGTATGGCAGTACTTTGGAAATGGATTACTGGACTGGTTTTGTCAATCAAAATGTCAAATAAGATGGACTAGGAGATTTAGTAACTTAAGGGATAGCTGTGTTAGCTGAAGACATTGTTATCAGTTTATTAATTTTTAAAATAGAATATGCACTGATGCAGCATCAAGGTACAAAAAAATTACATTTTATTTTGATAATTCAAAATATAAGACTCCATTTCAATAAAGGCATTACATTATTGAGTTAAAAACTCAGAAGTATCTGTTTTGATTCCAATTCTGCTATTAAGCATCCTCCTGACTTTGGGCAAACTTTGTTCATTTATTTTTTTTAAACAAAGAGGTGAAGAGTCTATTTTATAAAGTGTATTGGGCCTTATCGATGACAAAGCAGTGCAGGACGCTGATGATATGAGTATGATGATGGCATAGCATCTGTTCTTCCTTTATTGGATCAGTCTGTTGCTCCATGATACAAAATGCTCCATGGAAATTATTGCAAGAAATACAATGGTTGAAGTGGGTTTTACAGGCTTCTTTTTCTGTATAAAGCTCATTCTCAATCTTCATTTCTATCTTTCCTTTTATATTTCCACAGGGTTCTTGTCAGTTTGTCAGATTATCAAAGCTTGACACAGTCTGCTCTCTCGTTTCCATACTATCACGCTCTTGTCTGGAACTTTTCTTTCTTGATTTTAACAATTCAGTGGTTTGTCATTATTCTAGATTTGCTCCTACACCATGTACTTTTTCATTGTAAGTGGGTACCAATAAAAAAGTTTTTTTTTTCTTTGATTATATATGGCCAATCAAGTGGTATGTAAAAAAAAAAATCCTAATTGACATGAGAAACCAAGCTAAAATTTAGCTGCATTAGGACATGCCTATCTATCTATTCTTAAATGTTACACTTGCAAGAGAGCAGCTGTCTTGCAACAGAAATACTGTATGTCTCTAAATGATATTCAAGAAAAGCTTATTTATTTATTTATTTATTTTTTTGGTGTGTGTCAAAAACTTCTGAGTTTTAAAATTGCTAGAAACTGTCCAGTGTTAAAGCCCATCTTCCTATTACCTATTTAACCTGGAGTGAAATGCTCATTGTTTGTAGTATCAGTGGTTGTGATGAGTCGGTGCTGGTGCAGGCTCGGTCCCCGGCTGCGGTGCTCCCAGCAGTGTGTCCCAGACGCCTGTGTGTTGGTTGCAGCTCTTCTCCCTCCTCTTGCAGCCCCGGGTGGCCGTGTCCCTTGGTCCTTCCCATGCGGTCAGCCCAGGGAGATCCCTTGCCATGGAGCTTGGCGCCTCTGGCACGGTCGCCAGCGGCCAGCCCAGCGCCCGGGCCGGGAGCGCTGGGGAGCTACCTCCACCTGGGAGGCCCAGGAATAATTCATACGAATATCAGAGTATTTAGAACTGATCGATTTAAGGTGGTATGTTTTGAAAGGGATATAAAATTGCACACATGAGAGAAGAAGCTGTTTTCTCTAGCTGCCAGGGACCAGAGTGAGATTTAACATGAATCAGCAGATCATCCCAAGTTACGGTATTGGTGTATTGGTGGTGTCTTAGCCATGTCCTCTGTGAAAATAGATTTATTTCAAGTCTGATCTACAATTACAGTTTTGTGGGTTTTTTTTTTCTGTTTTGTTTTGTTTCAGTTTAAATGTTCCTTTAAGCTTTAGAAAGCAGAAATAGATTTTCAGTTCCATTTGATTCAGAGGTGTAGTAGTGGCATAGACATAAAACATATTCCTTCCAGGGTGCTCCCATTAATTGGTGTGATGCTCAACAAAGTGATTGCTGAAGAGGAAATCATTTTTTGGCGTCAGAGCTGAATGCACTGTCTGCTAAAGCACCCTGCCAGAAGCCTCGTAAAAATGGCTTGGCATGGCGTGTGTCTTGGCTCTTGAACAGGAGCCACCGTGTACTGCAGTAATTGAGATACTGAAAACCCACCACTTAATTTTTTTTTTTTTTTTGTATTTTGTATTTCGTGCGCTGTTTTCATCTGGACTTGTCATTTTTCACTCTCTTCTGCATATTACTCTGCTTTGCTTTGAATTGTTGTTTTATGGAAATCAGCTAAAACTACCTGGGATTGATTTAGGAGAAAATAGAGATTTTTGCCAGGCTCTGTCTGTCATTAATGTGGATGCTGGAGAAGGAAGGTGGCTGTTGCTGTCTACGTGTCGGTGAGCTGGGGGCCGGGAGCTGCCGTCCTGCGGGTCTGTGTCCGTGTGGCCGAGCGGTTGCTCAAGCTCGTCGATCTGGCAGTGCAAGGAGGAGCCCTTGCCCGCGTTACAGCTTCCAAGCCTGGATTCGGTGCTTTCTGGCCTGTTTCCTCCAGCGTGGGTTTGTTCACTTCTTTTCATATGTTCTTTCCTGTCCTGAGTAAGTGTCCACTCTCCAAATAATTTTACTTACTACAAAATATGCCTTTTTTTTTTTCCATTGGATACTTAAATAGTGCTTTAATGCTTTCATATAGCTGTAGCTAGAGAGATTGAATCAGAGTTATTTCAGGCATCTGTCTTGGGCTAGAACTGGACTGCGGTTTATCTTATTTCTGATTTTTGGAGATTTTCTTTTTTTTTTTCTTTTTTTTTTTTTTTACTCTGAATGATGTCAGAAAGTTTACTTTTTTATTTCTGTACATATAGTGATAATTTTCTTGTCAAAAGAATGCTTTGCAAGAGCATGTTGTTATTATACAGATAAGACAGCGAGGTCTGTACAGTGATAGAAAAGCTGAGTGAATAATGCTAAGCTTACTATTACAAATTATTTCCGTCTCCACTTCTGCTATTTCAAGCTTGTGACTAAATTGACAATATTGATTAAAAAGATTAGAATGAATAGGACCAAAATACTCAAGTCTGCTGATATTTTCCTATTTAATAATAATTCAGGTTAATTCTGTTTCCATAAAATACCAGCAAGAGTAAAGAAAAAGACCAGTGTTTAGAAAGCTCAATTGAACTTCAATGTAAAAGTGCAAGCCTATTAATGTCGAAGGCTAAGCCTATTAGCCAAGCTCTACTAATTTCTGAAACTGTTAACCAAAACAGATTGTCATTCCAGCCGCTTTCAACACGCCAGCTATTAGCAACTGTTCTAGCATTATTAACATAGGTCAGTGCATAAGATAAACACTAATTATCTGTAATTATTTTACCACTATAAGATGGCTATTTATCTGTGTGTGGCTGATGAATTCCGCATCTCTGTGAAGTGAGCTGTGTTTTACACATTTCTCTAGTGTTTATGGGACCTGAAACCTGCAGTGCAGCAGAAGCAGGTAGGTGCTTCCAGGAATTTGGAGCTCTTCGGTTGCTCCTCTCCTTGATGAAGAAAGCGTAGGGGAACCTTTGCTTCTTTCTTGTTTGGTTGAAGGATGAAAATATAAATGAGTTTCCTAATTGCCTCCTGTGACTGATAGTTTCCTCAACTAAGTGCCTTTTTAAAAAAAAAGTCTATTTGATTTTGATTTTTATGATGAAAATAATTATAGTTTTAGGTGGAAGAGGCAAAGATGCATGTGATATCAGAAGATATGAAGTAGTGCTTATTATCTTTTTGCTGGTCTAGATGGTTGTTTGTTGGCTGGGTGCAGTGTTTGACTTCGTGTTGCTTTTTTGTGCAGGTTGTCACTGAGATTGTAGAATGGCGATCCTGAAAACTTATGTTACAAAGCAGCTCCCAATATTGAAATATGTAATTACCTTAAATGTCTATTTGTTTTTTATTGACAAAAGTGGGAAATTTTGAGTTTGCTTTCAATATGCCAGCAATTGTATCCATCATCCAGAAGAGGGAGCTTAACAGATGGAGCTTTTGTTTAAAAGACCTGATTTAAATACAAAATCTAGTTTCTTTGTAGTTGCAAAGTGCAAAAATGAATAGGTTGCAGATCTAGATTTTCTGAGAACTAAGCTAGTTGATGTAAATTTTCTCAAGTCAAATCAGATCTGGATCATTTTCTTCTTTTGATTTCCCGACAGTTTTGTTGTTGTCGTTTGTTTTACTGTTGATCTGACTCTAGAAAAAATATATTCAATTTCTCTTCTCATCTGTGCAGCCTGAGTATCCCAGGCATTGTACAAGAAGATGGTGAGATATATATATATATTTTACTCTGGTGTCTGAATAACCTCCTCTTAGTTGTTGCTGATGTTTGTTGTGTAGGGCTTTTTCCTTCCAAACCTCTCTGAAATGTAATTCCACAGCCTGATGGCAAAACTCTTTAAGTGCCATCAATGCTTCTGTCATTGTTCTGTTATAATAGATTGAGTGGCGAAACAGGGAAATTATGTGGGAAGAGTGAGAGCTCTTCCAGGGGAAGAAATACAGAGTGAGTAACCATACGAGGAGAGCAGCAGGTGCCAGAGGTACTGGCTGTTCCACATGTGAACAGGTTCTGCCTTCTGCGTAAGACCAGATAAACCTTAAGGAATAGCTAAAAGGGTATTAATACACCCTCTCTTGATCGTTAGTTCTGTGTAGCTCTCTGCTCTTACATGAAGCACGTGTATAGATCTCGCTGCCTCTCCACGTGGCCGAGGGACTTGCCGAGGTGTCGCGCTGTCCGTTCATGCCGTGCTCCTCTTTGTGGGAGGCAGGCGTGCAGCCCGCCTTCCCCTCGCGGCTCCGGCCCTTCCTGCGCGCGACGGCCTCTTTTGGCTTGCTGTTCCCATGTTGCAGTTTTCGCTACCTTGCGAAAACCCCAACCCCTGCGCACATATGTGGGCATGCTTGCATGCTTGCAGTCTCCTTTTGTCCTGTCTGATTTTTACAGAATTAGCTAGCATTGTGGAGATGTCTCACACTTGACTCTTGTGCCACTGGCACAGGAAATACCTGTAGTTCTTGTGTTTCTTGTCAGACAAACTAAGCTGAAATTAATGGGAAGCCTGGTTAAATATAGCTTGCAGATCTTGACCTCTGATAACGTTTTGTTGTAGTGAAATATTCAGAAATACAACAGACTGAATGCATCTATAAAAAAATATATATGAAGCATGGCTTGAGGGATCCAGCCTGTCTCTTGGACAGTTTACATGCTGTTTAGAAGAGTGCATTTTGCATGTTGAAGAAATTTGGAGCACGTATGGGAATATCACTTAAAATACATTTTTCCGTAATATTTGAAGTCCTTAAATGATGAGGTTTCCCGAAGGGACAAAATTTCATATGATAAATGAGAAGAGGAACAGGAGAAGACTTCCTCACTGCGAGGGCAGCTGAGCGCGGGGCCGTGTCGCCGGGGAGGCCGTGGAGTCTCCATCCTTGGAGACCTGAGCAGGCCCCAGGGGACCCTGCCTGAGGAGAGGGCTGGAGCAGGGGGTCTCCAGAGGTCCTGCCACCAGCGGTGCGGTGACTCCGGGACTATGTCAGTATAAGTTTGCAAATTACTCTGAAGTGTATGTACACAACCTGTTCATTGGATTTGGTCTGCTAGACTCAGCTGCATAAAGATGTTTATAATATGTGGCCTATCTTTTTAAGGGGGATGCAGTTCTGTGGAGTGTGTTCAATTGCATTTCTCAGATATTTTTACTTGAATCCTTATGTTATAAATAGATACATTGAATACTAAACTTTTTGTTTGGTAGAGTGACATTTTGATGTTTATGACTGCATATTAATATAAAATCCTGTGAAGGAATTTTTCATTAAACTGCCCCCAAATCCTTCTGGTTTTGCTGCTGTTTCTAATAACCCTTGTGGGAGGCTGGTTCCAATCTTCACGTTCTGTGACATTTTATGAAGCATTTTCCGAGTTTCTTTGGGGGATGGAGAATGACAACATCTTAGAGAAAAAAATGTTTCGGATTGCAGAACCACAGAACTGCTGAGGTTAGAATGGCCCTTGGAGATCATATGGTCCAATGCGGCTGCTCAGAGCAGAGTCAGTGAGAGCAGAGTGCGCAGGACCATGTCCAGACAGGTTTTGCTTATCTCCAAGGATGGAGACAACACAACTTATCTGGGAAACTGCAATGTTTCATCGTCCTTTAAATACAAAAGTTGTTCTCACATTTAAGTGGAATTTCTTTGGTTTCAGTTTGTGTCCATTTCCTCTTGTCCTTCCTCTGGGCATTGCTGAGAAGTGTCTGGTTCCGTCATCTGTGCCCCAGACACCCCACCAGGTATTTACGTGCACTGTGAAGGTCCCCATGTCTCCTCCCCAGGTGCAGCGGCCCAGCTCTCAGTCTCTCCTTAGATGACAGATGCTCATTCTTTTAATCCAGGAATGAGGAAGTACCCGAGTGGGTTGAAAGGTGACACATTTGAAATGGACATAAAGAAATGTTATTCTTGAATAATGCTTACTTGGATTGGGGAATTGACATTGTGATATATCACTGAGACCAGTAGTTCAGCTCTATTTTGAAAGGATTGGAAACTTGCAGATAATGAGAGTATCGGAGTTAAAAAGAGTGGGGGAGATGAATGGGAAATAAGCTTCCATTTTGGCATTTTATCCTCTCATTTGTGCAAGCTTTGGTATGTTTTTTGGCGAGGAGGAGGAGGCTATCTTACAGCTTCAGGGTGGTTGTCCTGCTTTGTCCTCGGAAGTGCCGGTTGCTGGCAGCTCTTAGCAGCAACCAGCCTTAGCAGTGGGCTGGCCTCGTCCAGACACGAGCCCTGATCATATGTGACGATTGGTGCTAAGGTGAAAACATGATGTATTTGTAAGGTTGTGAGTGGACATATTCTCTGCTGTGTTAAAATACAGCGGCTGGGTACACCTTATTCCGTTCACACATCATAGGTGCGAGGACATGGATTTGGGGGTTGTCTTTGTTTTTCGAAACTTGTCTTTTACTCTTTTGCACTAAAATCTAATTTTATCAGCTTGGTAGAGATGAATGGCTGATTTGTTTTCTATTCTATCGGCCACGTGCGTAGCGGGAAGCCGAGTGTGCATCCCGGCTGGAGGCCGCGGCGCGGGTGTCCGCGTGGCGCGCGGGTGCCGGACGCCCTCTCCTGTCCGCGAGGTCGCATGAGCCGCTGTGCTCAGCTGCACCCTCGCGGGTTTAGTCCTGCGTCCTGGGCAGCGTCCCATGTATGCTTAAGTTGAGGATTTGCTGCAAGTTTAAACGCTCTGAATGTTTCTGTGGCAATAAATATACAGATTTCCCGTTTCTGCACTTTAGTAGTGTTTATTTTACACGATCTGAATCACATAGAAATGTGATTTCATAGAAATGTCTGGGACAGTTTTGTCCCTAGTATTTGAGATATTTAAGTTTTTGCTTGCTTTCTTTGCTGGCAACATTAAATCAAACTAAACTTGTTTGTCTAGTATGCACTTTAGAAGACACTGAATGTACACAGGCTAGAGTATATGTGTATCAAAAGAATCATTCTGTAAATTAGATAGTTAAAAACATAAATAAATGAAATAAAAATACACAGAGACTAACAATAAATGTTTCTGTAGCTGTGTCTAAGGCTTGCAGAAACTTCTTGCAAAGGGTTTTTCTGCTTTTGACCATTTAGGGAAGGAGACATGCAAAACCTCTTTGTAAAAGGAAAGCAACAGCTTTGGAGGTGTATATGGAGGTTGAGTAAGATATTTTGGTGCCAAGTGTCAGGAGACAGTACAATATAGTGGTGAGATGGCTTTGTTTTTTACTATTCAGAAAGCCTAATTGAGAAGAAGGTGTGCTTATTTTAAATATATGTATTAGCATTTTCATCATTCCAGTTTTAAGATTACTGGAAAGAAATGAAGAACGTGGTCAGAACAAGAGTAAGTTTGGTGGCTGGTATGTCCTTATACCCAAGGGGGGAGAACCAAGGAAGGTTTCAATGATACTGTCACATGCAGTACTGGGAAGATGATGTTCCTGACTTATGCTACAGAATGATTTTCTGTGTAGTTCTTAGTCTTCAGAATATAAATGCTTTGAGTTTCAAATGGTTTATTCAGGGAAAATAAATAAGATAGTTATTCTGATGTTCATATATGAACTTTTTAGTACTGAAATTTATTTGTAATTCAAATGTGGACTATTTATCATCATTTATTTTCTGAGAGAGCAAATAATGTCTTACAACTATAGGAAGGCTCAGCATAAACATTTTTGAAATTTCAATAAAATCTTGGTTTTCTTATGTCTTTGGTGATAAATTGTTTTGACTAATACACAGTCATTTTGAATGACATTCTGAATGACAGTCACAGTCATTCACAGTAAATTTTGACTAATTGTAAAGCACGTTTTGGTTATAAGATGCCACAGGTGATCATTAACAGTTTCTTGTAACTGTAGCTTATCTTTGCAGTTTTAGGATATTTACAGGTTCCCTACTGCTGCACGGGACAGCAGAGAGTGTTTGGTTTTGTATTTCAGGATATTGGACAGTTCTTTAGTGCCTTTTTCAGATCTGGATTGTGTTTCCCTTATGCTGCTTAAAACAAAAAAAACTCCTGTGACACTGGAGACCACAGATATGTGGGGTGATTTATTGATAGGATGTTTCATTGTAGGAAGTTTGTATGTCGGTTGCCTCTTGGATTTTCTGGCCACATTTCTGCAGAATGGTCAGTAGTAACAATATTGGGCAGACAGCTTGTCAGAAGTCAAAACAAAGTAAAACAAAACAGGGCAAAAGAACTAGCGGCATGGAAGCTAGATCTTTAGCTAGTCCTGCAAACATCAGTGAAGATATATATCCCAAAAGTATATGTATGCGTGTGTGTATACATACATACATATATATATATATGTGTGTGTGTATGTGTGTATATATATATATATATATTTTTTTTTTTTTCCCAAGGCATGAGGGTTGATTTCTGTTCCTGTCCTGGGTTTCATCACTTTTCTAGTAACCTAGGTCAGCATGAGCTCTACCATCATGCTCGCATGACAGCCTCCCTACTCGGGCTTTTTAGTGGGGGAAGCTCAGATCCTTTGAGCAGTGTCGTATGCTTAATAAGAAATAATTTGGAATAAATCTGATTTTTGTTTGGCTTATTTTACCTAAGCAGTTCTAACTATACTGTGAGAACCTTGTGTTTGTTCCCAGATGGGGGAGATGTGATGCTTTGTTGAGGGTGACTGCATTCTAAATCTCTCAGTGTTTCTTCCTTTTATTTTTTCCTGCCTCTGGACATTGGTTAGTATGTTGAAGGGTCCCAAAGATGGAGCACAAGCTGGTGCCACTCATGGTCTGGTGAGCTACTTTCAGAAGTGCAACCACTTTCTGTAAAGTATACCCTTTTGTTTAATTATGTAGCTTGTAGTGGTCACGCTCTGCCTGTCGCTATTTAGGCATGATTAACTTCTACAGCTCTGAGCTGTTTGACAAACCTTTAGTGCTGTGTGAGCTCTGAAATGCAGTGACATTGCTGCTGAGCACCGTGATATGTGCTGCCCGGGCCTTGGCTTGAGCTTCCCAGCCCGTCCTCAGATACGGCAAGGAAAAAAATCGCTGGTCTTGAATGATAATCCTCGTGCATAAATCTGCATGTGGACTAGATGTCTAATAGAATTCTGTTAAGAAGCAAGTAGCCTCCGAGTCATCCACGATTCTACAATTCAGCCTACGGGAAAGACCTAATGTGGAAGAAGGAACTAGAGCAATATTTTCAGCTCTCGGCTACCTTGATTTAATTTTGTTCTGTTCAAGTAGAAGGAAGATGACAGAATAATTTAGTCACTGCCTGACTATTTCAGGCCCTAGATAGTGCTGTTTGAGTACCAGTGTTCCCTGAGGGCACAATAAATTTCCCTCTGAGAAGGACCCAAGTTAGCTAAGAGATTTAAAAACAGGGATGCATCAGTGGTCTGTGAATCTGTGCAAACATCCAAGCTGTAGACCAGATCAAAATATTACTTCTTAAAGTAGTCGCACTCCTTCATGTCAAACTTTTTGAGTTGTAACACTTTTTAGAATAAAGGATAACAAGTCAGGAGAATGTCATTGATGTGAAATGAATGCACTATCTGTACATACCCCATATTCTCTCATAAAATGCTTAATCTAAAAGTAACCACAGTAAGTGACTCTCGCTTTTCATCATGCACAATTTTCTCTTACTGGTCTTTGTCTATCTCTGCTTCATTTTAAAATGTGGCTCTGTATATGTATATGGAGAAGAATGTCTAAAAGCAGCACCAAAAGAAGGGGGATTTTGAGCCATGAAGCTTCTGGATATTTGAAATACAGGAAGGTTTTAGATGTTGTCATGTAACTGTAGGGGAATGCAGCAAAATAGCTTGCACTGGTATTTTGTTAATTGATTTCAGCTGTTAATCATGTGATCAGTCCTTTTAAAAAGAGAAGTGGCATTTGCTCTGCCTTTCATACTTCCACTTACTGCTTTTATGTCTTTAAATAGGTACCCTCATGTTCTGTAGCAATCCATACCAACCCAAAAGTTTCTCAATGAATTGCAAGCAGAATGTTTGCTTGAGTTGCATGTAAAACTTTAGAGCAAAGAATGTGACTTGACCACATAAGTTTTTTCATGAATAGGGCTTTTGTTTTTAATTTGATGAGCAAGGAGCTTTCCAGTCCTGTCCTCTTCTTTACAATCTGTCTTTAATTTGCAGAAAGATGTGTTCCAGTTTTTCAGGCATTAAACTGTTTAATTTTTTTTCTTTGCTTTGCTAGAACTTGTGTTAAGTTATGCTGAGATTTGTACGTTTGTTTCTGTCTTTCCATCTCACAGAATAAATGAAATGGAAGAGACCTCTGGAGATCACCTACTCCACATCCCCTTCCCAAGCGAGCTCAACTAGGGCAGGTTGCTCAGGACTTTGTCCTTTGGTTTTGCGGTATCTCTAGGGAGGAGACTCCATAACCACTCTGGGCAATCTATTTCAGCGTTTGAGCACAATCCATGTAGACTTTTTTTTTCTTATGCTTAAATGGAATTTCCTGTATTTCAGTTTGTGCCTGTTGCGTCTTCTCTGTTTGTTGAATACCACCAAGAAGAGCCTGACTTCTTCTTTCCTCCCTCCCATTAGGAATTTGTGCGCATATTGAGAAGATAAAATCTTCCTCTTCCCCAGACTAACAGTCGTGGCGCTCTCAGCCTCTCTGTGTGTGACAGATGCTGCAGTCCCTTAATCAGGGGGGAACCCGCTCCAGGGTGTCCACGTCCCCCTTGTAGTGGATAGCCCAATATGGGCCAGAATGGGACACAATGCTCTAGATGCAGTTTATTCTTCTATACTCATTGTATATAGACTTCTGTGTTAGACACTTTGTTCACGTTGTTGTCTTTTTTTTTTTGCTGGTGAGAGTGGTCTGGAGCTCGCATTACGAGGCCATTGCAGTGGCAGGAGAATGCTCTGTGTTTTGGTCCACTTATTTACATGAAGAAACACTCTTGGTGGTGGTTGTTGGGATGGAGATCCAAATCAAGGGTATGTTGTTCACTGTGATTAAGGGGCTGCAGTTGTCTCAGCTTTCTGCACCCCGACTCTCACTGCTGTTTTCTGGCAACGCTCCTGAATATAATGGCAAGTTTTCGTAGCCTTTTGAGTAGGATGTGTACATAACTGTTTTTCCCCTTGTATTTCATGTAACACATTCTTACAGTCCGTGCAGTATTGCTGTTCTCATTTTACCGGTTGGGAATGGTGAGAGGAGGCGTGCGCTTGTGCTGCGGGTCAGCGCTGCTGCTGTCAGCTCGCAGCGTGCAGCCCCTCCGCGCAGCGCGGCCCTGCTGCTGTGGGTCTGCAAGCAGCAAAGCGACGCTGCAACGCTGCGCTGCTGTGGGTCTGCAAGCAGCAACGTGACGCTGCACTGCGCTGCTGTGGGTCTGCAAGCAGCGCTGCAACGCTGCACTGCGCTGCTGTGGGTCTGCAAGCAGCGCCGCGACGCTGCAACGCTGCACTGCTGTGGGTCTGCAAGCAGCGCTGCAACGCTGCACTGCGCTGCTGTGGGTCTGCAAGCAGCGCCGCGACGCTGCAACGCTGCACTGCTGTGGGTCTGCAAGCAGCGCTGCAACGCTGCACTGCGCTGCTGTAGGCGCAGCTGGGGGATCCACCCTGCAGGGCTGTGCCGCCCCTGGGCCTGGGAGAGCTGGGCACATTTGGAGCAAGTCTGCAAGGTCACATGGGCAGTCTGTGAAATATTAAATTTAACTTAGGTCCTAGTCACCAGACCAACTTTTTCCTCTGTCAGGGATTTCTCTGTTTTTAAATAGAGTATCTTGTAGTGTTTTGACAGCTTTACAGATTACATTTTACTCACACTTAGTCCATTGGAGAAGTATTCCTTTACCATCCCTGCACAGAAGTGATCACTGTGATGTTGGTGGGGGGAAAGCTGCAGTGCAGAGTCTGCTTAGATCTTCCTTTTTCCAACTTACTAAAGTCATGGATTAGCAGTGGTACACTGCAGTGCTGGGAGAAAAACAACCACCTTTGCTATAATTATGCTACCTCTTCCAAAATCCTTTCCCATGTGTCAAGTAACTGTTTTCTTTCTGTGAGAGGAGCATACAGAAAAACTGCTCCTTTCTGAAAAACAAAGTTACTGCCTTAAAGTTTGAAAAATTTAAAGAGGTAGTTGAGTCTCAGAATGCAAAAAAATCAACACAAAATATGCCAGCACTTTCTGCAGGCTTTCATTTTTCCTTCCTGCAGTTTCTGGTGTTTGCTTGTATTAGATAAGCTTTTATTTATTTATTTTTAATGGGCTCAGATTGCAATTTTTGTACTTATTCTAAATTCTATAATGTACATTTATTTTTTGGAATACGATAGCTTCTTCTCAGATTTCTTCCCAGAGCAAATTCAGCATTAGAACTATTGATGTTTAATTGTAGAACATCCCTTTTTATTTTTCGTATATCTAAATAGCCAACACACAAATTCATGTTTTTTTTTTTTTCATTGTGGTGGTCCACGAGAAGGAGAAAAAATTCTAGATATCAGAAATCAAGCATAGTCTGCATGGGTGGTAGTTAAGAACCGACAACATTTCATCTGCTCATTGAGAGTCAAGTGTAGAGCTACTGCACATTATTTGAAGAGCTTTGGGCTGCCTTTGCCTACATGCACAGCACTGGGTTTTATGCGTCCACCTGCAGACTGATATTTCCAGTGTGTGCTCTTGCCTCCTTTCTCCCCTTCCCAGGGAGTTACTAGGTGACTTTTCTGATCAGCTCTCAGTACTGCCAAGGTTTCTTTATTTCACCCTGTTTATTCTTAAAAATCACATATTAATTCCCTCTCTATTTCTCTCATTGTGCAAAGTCATTTTTGTCATCTTTGGGATTAATTTCTCTGTTACCTTCGTATGAGGGTCTCATAGCTTATAGTTGAGGAATAGTGAAAAAATATAATAAACAAGGCACACAAGAGAGGGCGCTCTGTGCTCAAATATTTTTTAAAAAAGTAGTGACTATAGGATTTGCTTTCAGTTGTCTTATAGTTTATTACTTGTTAGGAATATCTAAAATATGTATTTCCTTTATTTCCAGAGTGCATACTGTTCATACTGACCTTCACTTTCTTTCCTTTTAAACTGTGCTGTGTTAAGCTGAGCTCTTCATGACCAGAGACTGCTGGGAAGGATAGCAGATTGTGTCCTACACATGCTTTCTGGAATGACTTGCTTTAAACTTTATATAATATGCATATATGAGTTGTTCTTTATGTTTTTATTGTTTGCCCTATTTTGTTTTTAATATAATGCCTCTAAATCCCTTATTTCCCATCTGTTGTTCCTTTTGGCCACATTTACGTTATTTGCTGCTTTAATTAACCAAATGGGAAAGAAGTGCCTTGGGGTTGGTGTTGTTCTGTGGCGGATAGTCCTCCTGTCACTGCTTGTGCAGCACCCTCAGCGGATCCCGATCCCGTGGGCCG
Organism: Tinamus guttatus; assembly: GCF_000705375.1. The sequence continues at coordinate 363,349 of NW_010580578.1, read as the reverse complement.
TGCACGAGGGCGGCCCTGGGCTCTGGTGAGAGCTGCTGCCTTCAGAGCTGCCGGCGGCGGCCGAGCACCAGCAGAGCGTGGCAGGCGTGCGGGGACCCTTGTGCGGCGGGCAGGGCTGTCCTTGGACCCCTGCGCTTCTTGTCTGCCCTGAGTGCAGCACATGTTGCGCTTGGGCACCTTCTGCAAGGCCCGGGGTTTGCTGAGGGAACGGCAGCCCTGTGGTCGCGCCGCCCGCCACGCGCGGTCTGCGGGAAGGGGAAGGCTGCGGATGCGGCCTGGAGGAGGTTGCAGCCTGGATGTCCTGCCGAGTCAAAGCCGGATCTAAGCCGTTCCATCTAAGGGAAGCAAGAGGGAAATTTGTATCAAATCTCGTTACTTCTTTAAATCCATTATCCTCTCTGAGTAGTTGTTCTCTGGTTCCGAGAGTGTTAAGATCTCAGCCTCTGGTATAGGCTTTTAGATGAAGCAGGTGACAGTTTTTGGATAAGCTGGTTCTTGTTGTTCTTCCATCAAATATGTAGAGTCAAAAGTTCAATCCACACAAGAATTTAAGTTTTGCATGTGGGATATAAAAAAAAAAAAACTGAATATTTAATTCAAACAAAAGAATTTTGAAATCTTAATTGAACTTAGCTTTTGCAATCCTCTTTTTGTGTAAGACCACATCAGATCTAGCTGCGACTTGAGAGATGATTGAATTGTCTAGTTGAGACTTTTATTTATTTTTCTTATTAACAGTTCCACTATTTGAGTATATTATCACCAAACTCTGATGGATTTTCATAGCCTTACATGGGGTGTTGGCCAGGGGGGCAGCTCAATGTGCTCGATAGGCCTGTGGCTGAGAATTATTCCTCTTTGTTTTTCATGCAGTAAAACTGATACAGTGCAGTAATTTGTTAGTCTTCTGTTCACTTCCCCTAGTGGAAAAGCAATTCTCTATTTGGGCAAATGTTAAATTTATGGTTTTGTGATGCATTTTTAATGGATTTCTTTAAAAATGTATACCAAGTCCTAGTTATTCTGGATGCTAGCAGTGAGAGTATGTATTTCGATGAAACCTTTGTTAATAGGAGCTGATTTTACATGTGAAGCTGAAATAAACTTTCCTGAAACACAGCATTAAATATATTTTATGGGCACAATTTTTCATTCTTCAGAGCGAAAAAGAAAATTCAGTTTTTGTAATGTAACCTTTGTTTTAGTCATTGACGTTATCTGCTTGCAAGCTTTTTTCTTCATAAATAAATCACAAAGACCAGTGTAAGAGCTTATGGAGGGGAATACATGCACATTTCCATTCGTATTACATTTTTGCTGATCTTAACACATCTCATACAAATCCCTGAGTGGTTATGGCCATTTCTCTTTATGGAGAATTGTTGTGTGCTGTCAGTTGTATGTCCTGATGTGCTGAGCGCTGTCCCGTCTCTCCTCCCGTTGTTCAGCTTATGCTGCTGTGTGATGTTTACCTGAAGCTGTAGTGTGTTTGTTAATATCTACTTTGTCTGCTTGTACAAAAAAGTAGAAGACAAATAGAACAGAGTTTACTTTTCTAGCACCTCTAGAGCTGGTGGCTGCTTATGGCTATTCTGACAGGGCAGGAGGCTGTTACGTGGTCGCAGCAAGACTGGGCAAATCTGGTAATAATTATTTATTATGGAGGAGTCCAGCTCGATATATAATTGTGCCGGTAGCACTGGGGCATTGCTGTCAGTGCTTCCAGGGTCTTGTGTCACTCTAGTATAAAACTTAACACCTGCTGTCACAAATGCTTAATTCAGACCAGATTTGCATATTCTGTTCTTCCGCATGGAGCAGAGAAGTGATATTTGTGATATTGATACTTTTGATTTGAGAGGAACTTTGCTGAGACCTGTCTCTTTCTGTGAGCCTTATCTTGAGAGTTAGAGAGATTGTGAATCTGTGCGTTTTTTGTTGTTGTTGTTTTGGGTTTTTTTGCCTCATTTTGAGGAGACAAGTGTAATCGTTTTTATCTCCCGTTTGACTTTATGAAGGAGAATGGGGGAAGAGGAAATGTGAAATCCAGTGTTTCTTATAAATGCAGCCTTCAGTCTCCCTCAGTTGTCACGAAAGGATGGACTTTTTTGAAAAACAGGTCATTTTACATGTAATATTCTTGATTATCTTTTGCTTTTCATTGCTCAGGCATCTCGCTTTTGTCTTTGATAATTCTGCAGTGAGCTGTACTGTTACTGGGGTATCAGGCACTGTTAACAATGTATTTTTATGACAGTCTCCATGAATCCTTTCCCATGCATTTGGAGATGTCTCATTGAATCTTTGCTAGGAACATGGACTAGTAGTTTCACTCTGGAGAGGCCAGATGTGCCACATGCTCACGTTTATTTTGTGTTCGTATGTTTTGTTACGTTACCTTTGTACCAGTCTATTCGGAGAATTACGTTTGGTCTCGAGCAGTGTGAATATGAAATGCATGCAGTTGTGTTCCTGGGAGTAAATTTTTCATGATTCTAGCACGTGGATACTAAATAAAAAATGTCAGCTGCTTGGACTTGGTTCCACTGTGAGTGTGTGACTAGAAAAATGGATTCTGTGACTGGAAAAGGATGGCAATAGCACTGAACCTAGGCGAGCAGAAAATACATGCACTTCACTGCGGAGGGAAATGTTTGGTGCTCCAGTGTGCAGTCCTTCTGGCTTTGGAAAGCTGAAGCGAAATAGGGAATGCAACAGAACAGGAATGTGAATGAGAGAAGTGTGTGCAGTAAACAGCTTTTATAAAGAACCTAAATTAACGTTTCAAAGGGTAAAAAAGACATCAGTTGCCTGTTTGATCTCACTACTCCCACATTCATTCTGCTTTGTCTCACACTTGGGCTTTGCTGAAGAGTGATGCTGGTTTTCAAGTCTGTCTGCAGAGGAGCAGTGAGCAGCAGAGCCGGTGCTTAATGATCCAAAACAGCAACGCAGTTCTGGCTCAGAAACATCCTTTGTCCCTTACACTCTCACTCAATTTCTCTTCCTAATCCTTTCTCCTTTTTTCTTTTCTTCTTTTCTCCCCACACAAAATTACTACTAGACAAAAACAATCAAAAAAACTCAAAAGCACAACACTTAATTACCCACAATATAATTAACTTTCAGAGTATTCAGGACTATTGAGTGTTAATTAAGTGTCACCGTGCTTATTGTGTTGTTCTTAGGGCTTAATAAAATTGGGAAGTTAAAAATTTGTTTACCAGTTGTCCTCTGTATTTGATGATTTACAAATTTATTATAGTTTCATATGAATTCATAAGCAAATTTGTATTTTTATAAAGACACACTGTAGAATAGAAAGAAACATCTCGGAAATGCCCCTCGAACAGGAGAAGACTTCCTCACTGCGAGGGCAGCTGAGCGCGGGGCCGTGTCGCCGGGGAGGCCGTGGAGTCTCCATCCTTGGAGACCTGAGCAGGCCCCAGGGGACCCTGCCTGAGGAGAGGGCTGGAGCAGGGGGTCTCCAGGGGTCCTGCCACCAGTGGTGCGGTGACTCTGCAAGCTCCCATGTAGCAGTCTACAAACCCTACCTTGTGTTCACCTAATATGATAGTCTTTGCAATAAGGTAAATACAGTGAGCTAGCTGGTCTATTAAAATTCCATGCCTCTTAAGAGCTTTTAAAATTTGTTAGACTTAATTCCTTGAGTTTTATCAAAGAAGATGTTCATGTTTTACTTCCGATGTGTCTAACAGTGTGTTCAAATGGCTACAAGTTCCCAAAGTCCTAACAGTGTGATATTCTGTGCTTAGGTGAATGGCCCAATCCTTCAATATCTAATTCAAAGTTTGGCCCCTCCAGCTGAATGGAGAAAATTTTAAATTGGGAACCAGTATACTTGTTAGCCCATATAGTTCTTCCAAGAAAAATATCAGAAAGGAACACTGCACACTTCAAATATTGCATAGCTTTCAGATTGAGTCGAAGACTGTATTTGAGGAAACTCCCCCACAGATGGAGTTCTTAGACCTCTATGGAAACTTCATCTTCTGTCTTTTAATCAGATAGCAATGATGAAGATGGAAATGCGCATACTGTATGTGATCAAGAGGTACCAAGAGTTTATTGCAAATAACATGCAGGAACCATGCACAAGAAGATATTGTTAGTCTTGGAATACTTCCCAACAGCTAAATATGCAAATTTTTGAACAATATCCAAGAGATTTTTATTTTATTTGCAAACAAATACAGGATATGAGTATTTCACTAGTAAAGTAGAGAAAGCTACATTTGCACTTGAGAATTTGAGCATATATCCAAGCAAATGGCTCTTTAAAAAAATAAAACAATCCCCTCCCTGTCACTCCCATCAACAAAAGTTGTTTTTCCCCACCAAAATTAACCATCTGCTTGGTAGATGTGTTACAAATGTTAGAATCAGGATGGAGCTGGTATGGATTGCAGCTTTTTGGCAGATGCCAAGAAACATAAGCAGGGTTTAGTAGTGCTTTTCAGTGTAATAATGATATAGACAGGCCTAGATCAGAAATGCATAACCATGTGAGAACTATTTACATTCCAACAATGCTTATGCTGCACACATAGCAACTCTAATAGCCAGCTAGGAGGCCTCCACCACATGTTGCAGGCTTTTTAAATATTGAAAGCCAATGGAAGGCTATTATGAAGGTTATGTCCTTCACACCAGCACAAAGCTGGATCCTCTGAACACCAGAGTCTATATGCCACACTTACTGTAATATATAATGCCAAAACTAAGTAGGTAGGGTAGGCGTTTTGCTTCTGCATAAAGTGCAGTTTTTCTGTGATAAGATATTGTGGTTAAGATACATAGGAGATTCTGTAGTCTAATGTTTTTCATATTGGTGGTTGATCGGGAAGGGACCTATGACCAGTACATTCAATACACAATTCAGTGGTTGAATAATTTTGTGCCTAATACTTCACGATTAAAGGCCTCTTAAAACTAGAGAGACAGCTTTCAAGATAATCTCAATAAACCTTAGGGCAACTGTAGATTAATCTGTGCTCTACTTCCCAAATATGCCTCAAGTGTTTGTTTTTTTCGGTTGACAAGTATCTTTCTGTTTGTCTCTGACAAATTTAGGAAGCACATTTTCAGCTCTAGGTTTCTGTCTTTGTTATAAGTGTGAGTGAATTAGTGGAGCCAGCTGACACATATCAAAGGACTAACTGGGATAATTTGGGGGTGTGTTTGCGTGGATGTGATTATAAACTCTACTGGAAGAGAAGCATCCTGTGAAGACTCTGGTTTTTTACATAACTGAACTGCAGCTCCTGCTGAGCAGCCGTTAGTATTCTCAGAGTTGGCAGTGTTCTGAAAGATAGATATGCTAAATAAAAGTGACCTCGCTTTTTGAAATGAACAAGGGAAATTGCTAATGGCGAATATGATTTGGTGTGGGTTGAGTTGTTATTTACATCACCCACAGCTGCTACCATGGCGTGGTGCTGTGCGTGGTTCGGTGTATGGAGAAGGCGCCTTGGGGCGATGCGGAGGAGGGTGGGCAGACACAGCATCGAGCAGACGATGGCCTCGCTCCTCCGCTCTGTCTTGCTGCATCGCTCCAACAGGGAAATCCGCCGTGATGGGCTATGTCTCAAGCTAGGGTTGCTGTAGTGCATCCTAACTAGGAACATTAGTGCTCCGTCTCGCAGATCACAAAATAGCTTTGCTTTAAACTTTTCATAAAGGCTCTGTTGAGAGTAACTTGACAAAAAAACAGATGCAGAGATGAAATTCAGGAGGACAAATTTTGTTCCTCAAGTAATGACGTGCTGCCTTTCCCTTGGGTGGCTGATACGGGTGAGGAGGGCTATTTTCGGTCTCCTCGAACACTCTGAAGTCCTCCAAGTGTCATTAACACAAACTAACTCTCTAATTGTAAATCTAGCAATGCAAGGTTGCCCTTGAGGATCTCCCTCTTTCCGTCCTTGTCAAATATAGTATTTCTAAGGGCTTTTACTCACACTACAGGTGTGATTCTCTTTGTATAATGTTTGTGTTTGTTCCCCCTCTAAAAGTAAAATGGAAAAATACATAACCACTAGAGCATCATATGTGAAAATCCATTTTAAGTGCTCTGAAATTTACTGATGAAAGAAGTTGTATAAATTTCCAACTTGGATTGAATCAAGCCCAACTAATCTGAAAACACCTGACAATAAATATTCTCAAACCTGTTCTTCTGTTTTAACCAAAATTCTCCACCTTGAGGTGCTAGCATTAACTGCAGCTCTGTAATTGACCTTTTAAGTGAAGCTTGAAGCACCTGTCAGTAACCGCAATTAATTAGTAGAATTTTTTGCTGTCATATGCAGTAGTTTAAGCTTGGAAGCCCTTTAGTCAACGTAGGAAATAGGAAAATTTTGTTTTTGCCTTTGGAAGCCTAGTGATTGAAATAATTTAAATACCCTCATTTCTCTATCCTGGAACATTAGACCGATCTCTGGAAACACTTCAGTGGCCGGCAAAAGAGATTTCAACAGAATCTCTATATCTAGAAATGTTAGTAGTATCTTGGGAAAAATGGATTTATGGGCTGCTGTTGCTTTGAGCCAATGTGCTTGTTAATTTGTGGTACCTCCAGCTCGTAGCTTTTGTCGTATTTCTGTGGTGCCCTTTGAGTGACCCCGACTGATGAACTAGTTGGCTCTGTTGCACATGAAACTTTTTTTACATGAAAGGAAAAGTGAATCCTTCATCTTGAAACCTAGATGTGCTGCAATTTTTCTCCACCTTATGAATTCCTTCAGAGTTGACAATTCAGCCCACTCGAATGGGCTCAATCCTGGACTTGTCCTAGGAGACGTTAACCACCTTGCAGCTCCTCATTGCTTTCTTACCAGCTGCAGTATCTGCATACTTGTTTTCTTTTAACTTACCTTTTTGGAATCAATAAGCCCAGATGATTCGTCATTTTAACAGGATACCAGTTCCTTAGTTCATAATCAGTCTTAATGTGAGAGATACCACTAGTGAGAAACTCGTGATCCTAATCCATACTGCCTGTGTTGCTACCTCAGCAACTCAGTGTCACACAAAGAATAGCAAATCTCCACTGCCTCCTTCCGCTTATCTGAGGGGAAAACAAGAAAATCACCAGAGATATTGGAGATGCATTTTTCAAATTGTTTCTCTGAATTTCTGTTCCCAGTCTTCTAGGAGAATTCTTTAGACATTAAATTATTATCAGCTCTCTTGGTGTGTTTTTCTATCCTCTCACCTTCCTGGATGTGGGGAGAAAAAAAAAATACCCTTATTCAATCTGCACTGAAAAAGAAAATTCCATGAAAAACTAATTTCATGAGCCAATGTTTTCAGTCTATCAGCTTCAACAGAAAATGCTTTTGACGGGCTCTATCATCCTTCTGTTACACAAATAGAGAGAGCAAAATCTCGAAACTGAGCAGTGCACTGGAGCACATTCAAGATGTTACTATTAAAAAGCTACTCTGTAATAGTGATTGAATTTAGTATCCCTGTAGCTAGAATAAACAAAAATCAATCACTGGTGAACTTTTAAAAAAAGGAAACAGCACCAAAATGAGAAGGCTTGTGAACGGAAAACTTAGAGCAGCTAAAAGGGTAAAATGCTAGATAGATACTGCTTAAGAATATCGTTTTACAGCCTACAACTAAACATGTTTCGCTATCAAGAAAGCCTGTCAAAGATGCAGAGATGGTTTAAAAACAAAGAATCAAACCAGAAGGCTGTAACTGAAAGAAGCAGATCATTAGAAACAAACTCATCCTTCTGAAAGGTGCAGACATGTTGAAATTAGGAAAACAGAAATAGCATTAGGTTTGAAAAGATAATGTAGAGCAAAAATTAAAAAAAAGACGAACTGGGACTTTTTAAGTGGTAAATTGCTAAAGGTAAGTTATTGAGTTTACTACAGGAATCGGTGATTAAATGAATAAATTTGAAGTTCCTGTTCCTTAACCAAAGGCACTTACAAAATCTGAAGTGTCATGAGACAGTGGGGAGGCATTCTCATGGTTTAAGAACAGGTTTAAAAAAGTAAAAGAGCACAGAATTTTTAGTAGATTGCGTGTAGGTCCCCAAGTAACTACTAAAATTTGGCGTGTGGTATGTTTTTATGGTTGGGTAAATACTGAGTAAGAATAGGTGCTGCTGATACTGAATCATTCAGGATAGTCAAGCTGTTTATGAATAGCTTTAAAAGACTTGGAGCATAACTGAGGAAGAATATCCTAGATGTCTGTAAAATCGTGGTGTATAGAGAATAAAAATAGGAAATAAATTTTTATAGTTTTTCAGAGTAGAAGAAGTGTAGGTCATCAAATGAAATTATCAAGGAGTAGAGTTAAAACCAGTGTAATTATGATACCTCTATGCATCTTGCTCTGGTAAGCTCTTTAAAGTCCTGTTGGAGGACAAAGGCTATGAGGATTTGAGAACAGTTTAGCAAAAGTACCAAGTGGAAGAAAACGCCTGTGGTATTACCTGGACGTGACTACTGATGCTAGGGCTGAATCTCAGTGTTGTAATTAGCTTTCAAGTTGTGTGTGTGGAAAATACAGCTTAATTAATTTGTAGGAAATTGTTCTGTGCTTCCTTTGCTGCTTAAGCATCTTCGGAGACCAGGCGCCCAGATGGTCTTTTGGCCAGACTTCTCTGTCTACATCACTGTGAGGATTTTGGACCTTCATATCACAGGTGACTACCTAAGTCTTGGGCTGTTGGATCCTTCAGTGTTGGCATACATCTGTTTTTCTATAAAATGTTTTGAAATAACATTTTCTATAAAATATTTTGTTTCATAGACTAGAATCATTTTTTTCATCATACAAGGTAAACAAGACTTTCTTAAGCAGGCTAGAGAGCTTCCTTGCAGCTGAGTCATTGATAAATAATGAACATCACACAAGAGAAGCCACTGACCTCATCTCCAGCGAGAACAAAGAACCTGTGCTGAGTCCCTGCTGTAACCCCCTGCAATGAAAAACAGGGCTTTCTGGAGGAAATAGGGATCTTGCAGTTTTCGAGCAGATAGAGAGTTAAAAGCAAACAAACAAACGAACAACAACAAAAAGAACCCACTGAATATACAGAAAAATGTCTGTTCTGTTCAGAGAAATTATGTAGCCTTGTGCAAAGAGAAAATGTTTACAGGCAGGATAAAATAAATGTAATTTAGGAATGATTTGGGAACTGTTTCAGAGCTGATGGGAAGTGAAATAGGCGTGAGTAGGAGAGAAGGGAAGGCAGCAGATGAGGCATTAAATAAGGTTTTGCAAGAGAAAAACCTTTTGGGCTGGAAGTTAGCCCTTGTCCCCATGGGGACTCGGGGGCTCTGTTTTGGTGGTCTGTACAGTAGAGGCTGAGCTTTGGCAAGCCGAAGAGCGCATGATGTCATTGGATGCATAACATATGCGCTGAGAGCTAGTAAATGCTGTTCACACTGCAGTGCGCAGCCAGATGTGTGTGCTGGAACACACTCTGAGCAATGGAAAAATCATCTTTATGAAGATACGGAGAAATGAAATAAGAATGTCCTGTACCGAGCCTGGTCAGATCCACAGCCTCTGCCAAGTCCAAATACTCTCTGCAAGGTTTCTCACTCCTGAACATCAGGTTTCTGCTCTCAGGAGCAGTCTGTTTGGAAGGCCTTATTCAGCATTTTTCTGCTGTTCAGAAATGTGCTCGGAGGAGCTCTTTGTTTTCTCCAGAAAAGATGTTTAGAGCTTCTTAGTACGAAGGAATTGCAGCAGCTAAGGATAAAAGCAATCCATTTCCTCCAAGTCCCACCTTTCTTTTTATTTCCCTTTCAAGTGGTCACAACATCATCATAGCAGAGGCTTCTGGTGCCAGCCACTGTCCTGTTGCTAATGAAGCAGGTTTCTTTGCAGAGTAACGTTCTTCCAGGTCGCAAGTAAAGGTGGTTTTACATTTTTCTGTGTTTCAGAGTTAGATTTACTTCTGTTTTATTCTACCTGTAAATATATATTTTTTGCATTCCTTCTGAATTTTGAGGCCTGCTGAGACCACCTGTGTTAGGTAGAGCGTGTGCTCTCCGATCAGCATGCAGAGAGTTAAGCTGAGCGTCGCTTCCCCCGCGTTCACATTGGCTCTGAGCGATAGGCGGGCAGAGGGGGCTGCGGAGGCAGGGGAACACGCTTGCAGCAAGGCAGGAATTCCTTACCCTAAAGGGAGGGATGGAAGGATGGAGAGCACGTCAGGCTTGGGAAGATTTTGTGTTTTGTATGTTTTTGCTGGTTTTCAATGTTTATTCATGATTTTTCTTGCTGAAAGCATTATTGCTAACCAGTGCTATTCTAGTCTTGCTGGTTTCTTCACAGGAGCACAAACAAGTCTCCTGCACTAGTTGTGCAGATGAATTGCCACTTTGGAGCCTGGAAGCGGGCCATTTTCCAAGGGCTGTTTCCAATGTGCTCTGGTGGTTGCTGTGGGGGAACGCTGTGCTCCAGTTGTCTTGCTGGGCCATGCGGGTCTTGCACACGTTCAGCAGAGCTGGTTCCTCTGCTGAGCTCTGAGCGTGAGCACCACGCGGGGCTCTGCGTCCAACGGGTGTGATTCCCAAGCAGGTCTGCCATTCAAACAGCAGTTAGTGACCATCTAGGGGACCTAATCCGTGGTTTGCACAGGTGCTTCTTGAGCTTGAGTGCTAAAGAAGCAAATCATGTTCAATACCATTTTAATAAGGAAAAAGGAATATCAGAGTCTTGGAAGTACAGGATAAATGCCACCAAATTTCAGACTTCCAGGCATAAACTTTTCACAACTGCTGTCAAAAAGGATTTTTCTCCCTCGTGAAAGTTTACACAATTTGTTCTGTCCTTCATTCTGTGGAAGGAAGATCTGCAAGAGGTATATTGCCAGACAAACTGAGCTGATTTTGTCTATAATGTCAGAAGGATGGGGGGGGAAAAAGGCAAAATGAATGATTTGTTTGATAGGCTCAGATACCAGACCTGTGGAGCAATTCGTCTCATCTGGTGTGTGGTTCCCATGGTGGCTCTGCTGCAGCCAGAGCTCCTCCCTGAAAGGTTGAAATAATTTAGGAGAAACCACTGCAAAATAGTTAGAGTTTCAGGACTTTGAAATTGTGCTTATTAGGTCTAAGTCTTTACATTGGTTAAGCGAAAGGAATTTTTATTCAGAAGAATAGTAATTTTCCCTCAACTTTAACTAAAATATGGTACTTGCACAGTGGCAGGTGGAGAGAGGGAAAGCAGAGGGTCGTCCCAGGGAGGTTCTGGAAGGCAGCTGCGTTGTCACGAAGGACGGTGAAGAAGTCTGGTCAGGCAGGGAAATGGACCTGGCTCATTTCCCTCCTACTTTCACCACTTGTATGTAGAGCATACACAAAGGCATTACATGTAAAAGTAGAATTCTTGCATGTGTAAGTACATACATGTAGTCTAACTTAGATTGTAATAGATCACAAAGAACAGTTCTCATATTGTAGTTCATTCTGTCACTTTCTAATTTTTGCTTAAACCAGCCAAATAATTATTTTCCGTACTTGTTGTTTTAAAATTTCTGACCTATATTCAGTTCTTGCTCTCAAAGGCATTATCGATTTTAAAGATACTTGCTGCAGTCATCCTTTCATACGTAATTCCTTCATTATAGTTTGAGTTTTCTTTGTGCTTTCTGTGTTGCTTCTGGAGTATCAATAACTTGCTGATGAGATGCTCAAAAACCAGCACTGTAGCAGAGTGCTTGGAGCAAAGCTGCCCCAAAATTGCATTAAATTACTCTTTTCATCATCCTATCGGTGTCTGGATATGTGTAAGACAAGTCTAGGATATTTTTTCTTGCAGCCATGCTGCATTCTTCCACAGACCTGGTTTAGTTTTGGTTTAGTTTTCCTCAGTCTCTCCATTCCCAGTTGCTTTCCAATTGATTCTGTCATTGCATATTGAAGTTTTATTGGCTTATATCTGCAGAAGCTTTGATGGTAGACTGTTAACGAACGACGCACTTTTGGCCAGAAAAGCAGAACTGATCAGGAAGGTAATGATTTTTTTTCCTTTTGCCTTTCTTTATATCCTTGCCCATTTGCTGGCCTTAGCTTTGCTCAGCAGCCGTTCAGTTGGACAAAGTCTTGGTTTCTGTGTCTTAGTGCTAGAGTCACATGAGTCTGAAATTGCATGTTGCTAAAGTAGTGATTTCTATTTGCCTGATTATGTGCATGAAAGAAAGGAAGTGACATAAGTAATTTTTACAATAATATGGTTGCTCAAAGCTGACTTTGGAAATAAATAGGGACACACTTTTCTCCACTGATTTGGTATCCTGCTAAATTCATATTCATGCTGAAATCAGTTTAACAATGCCCAGTAGTATAAACTGAAAGGGTTATTTTTTTATGCCCAGTCATGCTAAAGGTCAGTCTCTGAATTTAGCAAATATAACAGATTATTGATCTGTTCAAGTCTAATGGTGGAGCTGTAGGTGTGATGGCATGATTTGAAAATTACATTTCCCATAACTGTGTTATGATGTACTGTCTGTTATCGTGGTGCAAACTCAGTGTGATTTATTTTAACATAAAGAGTGAGAGAAGAGTGTCAGAGCGATGGGGCATTTGAGGGGATTGCTGATGCGCTGATGTAGATCTAGGCTCGCAGGTCACTGGCTCGAAGCGGCGTGGGCAGCGGCTCGGTGGCTGCTGGGCTGGCCCTGCTCGCGGCCGCGCAGAGGGCTCTGCGCGGGGGGATCTCCCCGCGGCGACGCCGCGCCGCGCTGGTCGGCGCGTCCCGTTACTCGTGCTTTGGTCTGCGCTGTGAACGTGTGCGGGGCCTCCCTTCTGGGGTGTCCGCTGGTGAGCTCGATGCTCTGTATCTGTGGACACTTTGTCATGGTATGAAGGTTCAGTCTCTTCCCCAGTCTTCTCTGCTGTAGCAGAGAAGAGGGCTGCTGGATAGCTTTAGCATGCTGTGGTTCAGGGAAAAGATGATACTGAATATGTATGAATTGTGTCACATCGCTTATTCATATATTCCCAGCTGAATACGTGAACA
>NW_010580578.1:339154-350301 GCF_000705375.1 Tinamus guttatus | reverse complement strand
TATAAATCAGTAAGAGGAGATTCCTTCGGGGGCTGTAAGAGCTCTTCTGACTGCTGCAGGGTCTTGTTGAATACCTCAAGGCTCAGGAGCAGGATGGATGTTGTAATGTACTGACATTCCCACTATGGGAAGAGAACTTTTGAATAGATAAAACAGATCTTTTATAACACAATAGTTTTATTGTGCAGCCTTCTCAGATGAAACAAAAAATGCTCTGAATTAGAGTATTTAACCTTGCGTTTCTTTAAAGCTTGACCGTATGTTCTGTGTCCTGAAAAGCGGGACAAGCTGAAATGGCAAACTGGGTCTTCCTCCCCCAGTTTCCTCTTTCGAAGCCTGGTGAGCTCCAGGAGAGGTGTTTGCTAAAGTAGTTTGTGTTGGGCTTCCCTCCCCGCCCCCAGTCAGTTCTGCAGGTTTCTGTACGGACGCGTCCTCAGGGAGAATCGCCACCCGTGAGAAACACCCAAACGCACTAACGCATCCCGAACGGCTAAGGCATCCACGGCTGACGAGCGACCGGGAGGGATGTGAGAGCTAAGGTGGTGGTGGTGGTGCCCGTGGAGCGCTGGCGGCGGGTGGTGGTTCTGGCAGCTCTTCCCCTGCCGCGCTGCGCTGAGGGGAGGAAGCGCGAGGACGCGTGCGCACCCCTGCGCCAGGGTGTCATTGGTGTTTTGACCTGTGGAAATCCTTCCTTCCTGTTCACCTTTTGGCTTTGCTGCATCCTGATCGCTTTAAGCTCATACCTATGGTCAAAGCGTGATTGCAATGATTTTTGGTTTTAATGTTGGAGAGAGAATTAAGAGAATTAAGTTTCATGTGTATTGGAGAGAGAATTTCATGCCTTTGAATGAGCTGTGATGCCTAAGTGGTGTGTGTGTTTTTTCCTCACAGCGGGTGCAGGAGCAGCTCAGAGTAGTGTCCTGGGGATGATACCTTACTTGAGATGTGGTTTCCTTTAGTAGTGTGCAAGCTGATTGCAAAAGCACAGGCAAAATGCCATTGTTGCAGTTTGTTTCTGGAACCTATAGCTGCCAGATGTAGGGTTTAACACAGAAATAGCACCTTCCGATTGCAACATGACAGGTGAAAAATGACTGGAACAATAAAAATGTTAAGCAAATTTGATTATTGAAACATTCAGTAATGAATAACCTAATTGAGGGACGAGTGGAGGACTAACCAGAAAATGAGTCCTGAGAGTGAAATATTATTTTCTGAAGCTGCTTTGAAAGCGGTAAATTTCAATTATATACGTGGTGATAACCCCCAAATATCGAAGCGGGTGGGGGGGCGTGTTTTGCCTCCTGAATTTCCCTCTGTGCTGGGATGATGCCATCAACCCTGAGTTGAAAGTCTGGTGTCAGGAACCATACGGCAGTCTGACACCGACAACAGGACGATAACGCGCAGTTAGGAGATGTGAATGTGCTTAGCAGCCAGCATATGCTGCCTGACAATTAGCATTTTGTTTTCCTCCTAAGTTGCGTGTGTCTTTCTGCTAGTCCCACTGCAGAGAATATCATAAGTTTATCTAAAAAAAAGGTTTAATTTATATAGTCTTCTCCAATAAATTAGTTCTTTCATTTTGGAATAAGCTTCTCTGAGACCATGTTAACTCCACAAGACACTGTTCCTGTTGTGAACAGAGAGCCTGTTGTCAATCATAATGACAAATTTTGTTCTGGCTTATGAGAAATACCCAAATCACTTTGGGATAAGAACAAAAGAAGCAGTGCTTCATCCTGGAAAATGCCCGTAATGCTTTGGGGCACTCTGTGTTCTGGGCCGAAGGCCTGGGATGGATTAATAGATCTGTTTAATACTCTCTGAACACTTTGCTAAAAATCAGGTCACTTCTGAGAAAAGTCTGTGGCTTCAGTGATTCCTGCGTGGATTTTGTGGCCCTTGGACCAGGTCAGTGGAACACAGGCTGCTGTGCACAAACTGCCTTGGCTGGAGCCTCCGCCGCTGCCTCGAGTTCTGCAATTGAATGGATCTTTAGCTGGACGCTCCAAATGCAGAGCCATTCTTGAAACAACACATTCCCTGTAAACATGGGTTTTGTGCACCTCTGTCAGCCTGGGTGTGCCCTGAACCTTCACCAAGTGGGGAACCTTAAAAGTGAACTTTTGGTTTGTTCTGCCTTAGTGAGAGTTTCTGAAAATGTTTGGTTGTGGTGTACATGGCATTACCAGGGTAGTGGTCGGAGAGCTAAATTTCTCTTCTTTCTTAGGCCCTCACAAAGAGAATGAGAAACCAAATATTTTTTACAGATATTTTTGGATTTTGTAACACATTTTCATTAAAAATGAAACACATCTGCATGTTGAGAAGAGATGAGCACCTGCATCTCAGTGACCTTTTAATCTTCAGCTCCTCAGCATGGAAGAATAACTCATTTTCAGTGTTAATTGCTCTGTTGAGAGCAATGGTGTGCTTTTCAATAGCTCTTGTATTCTCTGAAGGGGTTGTGCGTGACTCTGCACCCTCCTTGCGCTGCATCACGTCCACCGGTGTCCTGCTGTGGGAAGCCCACACACTGCTTTAAAAACCGTTATGGAAAGCACCGAGAATGTGTGCCCAGGAAAGGTGCTTCTTGTCTGGTTTCTGGAGCAGAGCAATGACACGTGCAGTGCAGGTTGCAGCCCAGGGAAGCAGGGTTGGGACAGCAGTTTGTTCTCTGCACTGTGCGCCATGGGAGCCAGGCCCGCCGCGGCGCTCCCTCGGCAGCCAGCGCGGTGCGGGTACGGCACTAGCCATGCTCCATGTCCTGGCGTCTGCCTTTCCGTGTGGATGAGGCCCGTGGCCGTGCACTGCTGTGCACGGCGTGTGGCTGCGCATCGCCGCTGGATGGTCCTCGTGGTCCTCATGGCCTGGTGACACTTCAGGGTTGAGCAGAAGTAGCGTCAGCAGCTGCGTCCAGCAGTGCCGCTGCTTGTGCCGCGTCTCATCCCTCTGCGCTTGGCTCGATGCTCATCGACGAGCTGCAGCCTCCAGGGTTCCCGCAAGACTGTCCAAGGGCTGAAGGAAAGTGCTTTTTGTTTTCAGTTGTGTCTGTTTTTATTCTTAAATCTGTATTTTTAAATAAGTGGCTGTAGTGTGGGCTGCTGATGGCTAAAACACATGCTGTGCCATGCGGAGGGCAGGCTTGACGGCCACAGGGCAGCTGGGAGCAGCCCGGAGCCCGAACATCGCGGGCCGCGAAGTGGAGCTTCCCGTCTGCCTCCCGGAGGGTGGCTCTCCGAGACCTTGGGGAGTGCTGCGAACACTGGAGCACCAGGCAAAACGGTTGTTGCTCCTGAGTCTTACTGTTACAATCAAAAGTGTTGACTTTGTGTTTCCCATCCGTGATGCCATCTCCCTGCTCTCTGAGCTGGCCGTGCACCCCATGTTCCCCACTCTGAGTCTGTGTCAGTGGCTCTGCCACGTTGTCACCAGCGCTCTGGGGACCAGCATGTGGTTGTGAGATGTCATGCACACAGGGCTTGTGTGCAGCGGGTCAGGATGTATGTGTAAGTTCCTGTGATCAAGTTCACGGTGTCACTGAAGAGACACAGGTGTCCTTTATGTCTGGGCCTTTTGGGCACCTTCTCCTTGTTTTCATTCCTACCAGCCTGGCCAGCTGCCGGGCAGCAGCCTGCAGAGATGCTCATGCTCAGCCTCAAGGGTAGGAAAGTGGAAGTGCCGAAAGTCCCGTAGCTCTTTTCACCTGCAGTCGTTCAGGTTTGATGGAAGATGATTGAATTGCAGCAATGACTTGAACAGTGAATCCAGTTATTGGGTGTGGATGTGGGTAGGTCCCTCCTGCCCTGCCTGATGTAGGAAAGCTTTCTTTCCTCTAATGTCTCTTCTTGACCATCTTCAGAGTATTGTGGAGTCTTTGGGAAAAGTACTATGTTTGAAAATTTGGAAAGTGCCTGTTGCACAGTTGGCTCCCACACTGATAAGTTTTAACTAGTGTGGCATGAAAAATAAGGTAGTGTCAGTGCTCTGAGGTAGCAGGAGACAACCAATTGTTCCAGAATCTGAAAAATATCCTTGAAGAGGAGGTGGCCTGAGCTTTCCTTTGGAAGCTGCCGATCTCTGCCTGCAACGGTGGCGCCACCATGATATGTACAGATCACCCCATGGCCGTGGTCCTTCTGGAGATGGGGATCAGCTGCCCTGTATCGTGATGTGGAGCGAGTGTCAGACAATGGCTGGAGATCCATTTGGCACTGGGAATTTCCATCTTGGCCCAGCGGTTGGTGATGGAAATCATGGGAAGAAGGTCTGGAGAGGACATATAGCAGAGAGGATGCTTTTTGGTAAATCTTTTGCCCTCAGTATTACTTTGACCCACATCTTGATTGAATTACACTTGTCTCCATAGCAGCAGTAATTGGGCTTGCTTTGGAAGAAGCTGTAATTAGAAGCAGGTCCCAAACACAGTGTTTTCTACTCAGAATCATACAAAATTTAAGAAAGGAGCTAAAGCGTCTTAAGCCATTAACAGCCTCACAAAAAGAGCCAGAAAAGCAGCCACCTTCCCTA
Organism: Tinamus guttatus; assembly: GCF_000705375.1. The sequence continues at coordinate 345,768 of NW_010580578.1, read as the reverse complement.
GTAAGATACAGTTAAAATTCAGGATATATTTCTTGTCAAGTGAATTACAGGAATGAACATTTTTCCGTGAGACTGCCCCATAAATATTTCACAGGCACAACGTTTCATTTGAATAATTTATACCTTTGTTGAAAACACTCACTAGTCAGAAAATCCCAATTTGTGACCGAAACCTTCATCCTTAAACTGCTTGATCTGGAAGCTCCCAGTCTCTCTCTTCCAGGGCACAGTGTATATTTAGCTTTTCCCTTGATCAAATATAGATCATGCCCCCCACATTTATTGCTGAATATTTCTGAATATTGTCAAAGGTGTCTGCTTGTGGAGGGTGAGGCTGCGTGCCCACATGGGAAGAGCTCCTCCTTCCCACCTTCCCTGGGCGTTTGTCCCCGCTGCAGATGAGCTTGGGACACTTACTCCCTTGATACTAGACTCCCCTCTGTTTGGTCTGAAATCTTTTTAGTTCCTCCTGTGGATACCCATAAGTTGTTTTTCTACACACATCTGCTTTCTTAAAAGTGTTGGACGCTGAGGTATTCACAAACTGATGCTTTTCAGACGTTCCTTAGTGCTGAGATATGCATTTTCCGTGTGCTGCTTCCCCAGTCTTGACAAGGCTCTCAGCCTCCCTGTCCCTCATTCCCCGTGATGTGATGATGCTCGTTTCCTTGTACCTTCCCTGTCTCCTACGGATGGATGTGCATGCACAAATACTTCGGTTCTCACGGAGGTGCCAGGACAGGGCAGCGCGCTGTTCTCTTGGTAACAAAAAGCACGAAGCAGGGGTCTTGCTTGGGTGAAGAGGATGATGCAGGGCTTGGCACTGTATAAACATACATTTCTCAAACACTATGAAATGGTTGAAGTTTTATCACAAGACTTGGTTTATTAATTAAAAGAATTGCCTAATTTTAGGGCAAAAATCTCAAATAAGGTAGAAAATAGACAGACATATTTGCATGTTGTCCAGGGATGAATACTTGTTTTTCCTGTACTGCTGTTAAATAAAGGACCATATGTTAAAATGCTGCTTGCGGGCGAGGTAATGCTGCAGTACTTTCAGCAAGCATATTGCATATGCTTGTGCGGCCTCTTTCCACAGAATGGGTCCTTTTCACCTCATTTTTTAAGACTGTTTTCTTAATGCCAGTTGCTAAACAGAGACTGCTTTAGCAGCACCTGGGTGAACCGTCAGCGCACAAGTCCAGTTTCCTTGCTTTGCATGCAAATCCCCCGCTCCCTGTTCTGCTGCCTTTGCTGTGCTGACCATTTCCGCGTGTTTGCAGAGGAGACGCTTGTCCTCTGCCTCTGGTGGCTCTGGTGCTCAGGAGGGGCCTGCCGGTTGTGGCCGGACCCTGGGCTGCTGGGACGGAGCCGAGCGCGTGCGCTGTGGCCGGGGACGGCTGGACGCCTTCGTGCCGGCTGCGGTCGCGTCCTGCAGCCTCTGGTAGCCCTGCTGCGCTCCAGCCCCCTCCACTGCCCTCTGGCTCCACCAGTCCCGTTGCGCAGATGGAGCCACGGGCTTCTTCCTTGCATTCCATACGCTGCGGTCCTGCATGTCTTTGAACTAAATCACACTGCAGCATCCTAATTAGTGTTAAGTAACCAGCTTTTCTCTGCTTCCTCTACTGCCAGATGTGGTATTTTCCAGATAAGTGTATCCTCATTTTTCAAAGGCCTGTCCTTGGATTATACCTCTGAGAAAAGAGCTTTTTGTGTTTGACTAAACAAAGTATTTTCCAAAGTGATTTTTCAGTCTTTTGACGAGCGTCGATACGAACCTCAGGTAACCTGATAACAAAACCAATCTGCTGAGTGGCTGCGAGCACAGCGCGATCCACCTTTCCCAGAGGGAGAGCAGGGCCAAGTGCTGCAGCCAGAGCAAAATGTAGAAGGACCACAAAAAGGAGAAAAAAGCATGATATACAAAATCTTTGTAGGAGCTTGGATTGCTTTCCCAGGCTACTGTAGTCTTGTGTTTTGCTGTGTGTTCTTCCTGATGCACTTACCAAGGTTATGCCAGGTGCCTCCAACATGTTACTTTGAACTCTGCACTTCTCTTGTTGCACGTTAGAGACCCTCATTCTGCATCTCTTCCTTCAGCAAACTGCACTGTGGTGCTTTACAGCCTTCAGTCGTGTGGGGATGCTCCTCGAGCGCCGCTGCCGCCCCACGCTGGGTCACAGCTTGCCCACGCGTGCGGGGCGCGCGTTGTGCCTCTGTCATCCCGCTGTGGTGAGGGGCCTCCTCCGCCTTCTTAAACAAGTGAATTTTTAGTCAGACAGATACAGGAATCAGATCCTAATTTTGTTTTTTTTTTTTTCAAAGAGATTTTTGCTTCTCTGAGGAAGTGAAAGAATCCTTCCTAAATCATAGAAATGGCCAGACTGTCTTCTGGTTAAAAAAACAAACCCAAAAATGGTCAAATCTGTCTGGACCCACTGCAGAGCGGTGAGAGGGCTGAGCTCAACTCCTGCTCGTGGCCTGCGCTACCATCACGAGGCAGTGACTGATTCGGAGACGTTTTGGCTCTGCGGAGCGGCTGGGAGCGCGGCCGGGCCGCGCTGCCATCGGGCTGCGCTCAGTGCGCGCCCCGGCCGCCTCTGCCCGTCCGTCCTGCCGTGTTTCTCCTCGGAGCATGGGCAAGGACGAGGGACAGAATACCTGGGTGCTTTGTCTGTGTGCTACGTCCTGTGCACTTTAACTGTTCTGGAATTTCTGTGTGACATCACAGGCATTCAGGAGCATCTAGTGCAGAGACAGAGCGGGCACTATTCAGGAATCAAATAGCTTTCATTTTTGAATAATCTCTACTATGGGATTATAGTTACTGTAGAGCAGTGCCAATCAATTTCTATACATGAACAAGATCAGTTCTTTTGTTGCACTTTTTTTTCCTTTTTCCATATACTTGGACTATCCGCTTCCTGTTTCATATGACATTACCCATCAGTAATATACAGGGATCTTTGTGAGTCGAGGTTTAGAGATGAGATGCTAAGAGAGAACATTTCTACTTGGCAGCTCATCCACAGTCCTGTCTTTTGCCTCTTGGTTTCCTGCTGTGCATGCTTTGTGCACCAGCATCGCTGCTGCTTTCACCATTGCCGAGAAAATTGTTTTGCCCTTCATTCATCTGGATCAGCCAGCCTCCAGGACACAGTGTTACAACTCCAGAGGTTTCTTTACATACAGGTTTCATGTGCTATAGCAGAAGGTGTAGATGTGTTTCTAATCCTCTGTTCTTGTTGAAGCTGTGGCTCATCACGTGCCCAGAGCACCTTACTGTGGGGACTGAAGGTAGATTTTGGCTGTCGTTTGCATCAGGATTGGCTGTACGTTAATATCATAATAGGAGTTAGCAATTCCTGATTCCTGATACTTTAGAGAAGCCAGATTCTTTTCCAACTCCAGCACAGCTTCTGTTACTAACGTGGAGGGAGTCCCTCCTTACTCGTACGCGGGTTTCCACAGGACAGGAGTTTCCTGCAGCTCTCCCTCCCCAGCGTAGCCCACACCTGCCGGCAGCTGCAGCGCGTGCGCCTGGTCCTTAAACAAATGCTGGTCCTGGATCCATGATCACTGTGTTAGCATGGGGCAGACAAATCGATAGACACGGAGTTGTTGTAATGAATTGAAAGTCACTTTAATAAATTAAGAAATAAAAGGATTTGATTTTATTACGCTTAGTGAATTTGCCAAGGGACTTGGGTATTAGGAGCTTGATCTACATCCTTTTCGCTGTGATCGTGTGCTGTTAACTGTTAAGAGCCTGGTGTCTTCGAGGCCGAATAAATCAAGGGGAAGCACACGCCGGAGCTGCTACTCGGTGCCTGCCGCGTGCCGCTGGCTTCAGCCGCTTCTGAAGCCGCAGGATAATTTAGCGAATTCAGTTCTCTGTTGATTCAGAACTGGGGGCTGCATTTCTGTTGGCTAGGTGGAATTTCGGGCTGCGACAAACATATTAAAACTCAAAAGCTATTGCAGGTGAATAGTTAGGCAGAACAGGAGATAAATCCCCAATGGTTCTAGGTTCCTTTTTTCTTTGGTTTCTTCCCTAAGCCAGGAACCAGCATTAATGGCACAATTAAAGTCAGGTCAGAAAGTATGACTGTTGAGTTCACCAGCAATATTAAGTATCGTCTGTTCTTATTCTGTGGATTATGTTCTCAGTAAAGACAGTTTTCTGCTCTGCTAATTCAAGAAATAGAGGTGGAAAATACTGCTTTACCTTGAGGTGGAAGTTGATAAATAGCAAATGTCAAAGATTAATTTGAAAAGGACAATTTTTTCATTATTTTTCTCTGAGTTGTAAGACTGAGATCTCGTATCAGGTATGTCTTAACACGACACTGCTTTCCCCTAAGCTATTTAGCATCTCAGCAGAAGAGTAGCAGTTGTTCAGCACAATATGCTGGACTGTTAGATCTGCCGTTCCAAGTTTTAAAATTCCAGGGAAAGTAAATTGGGGAAAAAGAAGAAAAGAATAACAGTGTAAGCTAGTCATTTTGCTGGATGGCTTTGTGACAACCCACCTAAATGCTACGATTCGCTTATAAGTGTGCAATATGTTTATTCATTATTGATGGGTTTTTGGACATTGCGAAGTGAAGGCAGCTCCCTGAGAGCTCTGCCGCAGGGCCCTGCTCTCACGCCTCTGTCAGAAGAAATTTGTAGTCCTGATTCCTACAGAAAAGATACGTCAGTGACCTAGGAGAGCCTCAATGAACAGGGCATAATCTCGTGTAGGAAATGATGGCATGCGGCTGTCTAGACAGGAGCGGGGCAGGAGCCAAGGGTGCCGGGGGGGCCGGTGGCTGCTCTTGTGGCTTCACCTCCAGCGACCTGGGGCTCATTAACTCCATGAACCAACGTTGTCTTCTCCTGGTGCTCACGTTATTAGACAAACTTGGCTGCTGATTTGGGCTGAACTTTACAAATCTCTAGTGCTTGAATTTCTTGGCTTTACTGATTACTTGAGAAAATGAATAGGTTCCCTTTGACACGAGCATGAGGTTTCCCTTCTCGCGACGGAGGAGAGGCAGCGTTTTCTGGCAGTTGGATGACGGCATACCAAGTAGCTTCCAAGCTCGGAAGAGAAGCAGAGACCTTAAAAAAATACTGCATTTTCCTTAATCTTAAAAAAAATCAGATAGCTTTGAGACTTTGGAAGAGTGAGTAATGTTTGCCATTTCCTTCAGATACCGGTCATTTATACTGCCTGCCTTTATTCTGGATATTTTCTGTGGCCTTTAGAATAGCATCAGCATTCTTTTCGTCTACTATTTAAAAAAAAAGAGAGAGAGAGGAGTGAGTTATATATATAGCAGAAATGCCAATCACTGGAGTAAGAATTAAGATGAGGGTTGAGGCAGCTTGCTCCCGTTTCTGACGGATATATATGTGTGTGTATATATGTATGTATGTACGTATAGCTCCTGCTTTGCTTCTTGTTAATTATCTTAACTCAGGAAGATTTTCAAAAACCTTCTGCCGATCATGTCAAAACAAAACATTTTGCAATCTGCCTGGGAGTTAAAACAAGCTCCTTCTTGACAGCACCATGGAAATGGCTCTGTCTGATGCGGAGCGTCTTCTCTCGGGTATTGACTCTGCTCTCGGTAGAGCTCTGCAGAGCTGTCAATACCCATCTACAAATGTGTGGAAACCACATTTTGGAGTCGCTGGAGCGCCGCTGGTGTGCGATCAGGGCTCACTCCACGGCGTGCTCGCAGTGACGAGGCACCAGGCGAAGGTCCCTTCTCTTCCACCATGTCTGCTCTTTCTTGCACCTTGCATGAAGCCACAAATGCTCTCGGTATCGCAGCTGAGGATCGGTGAATAGAACTTTTTCTACTACCCTCCTTAATAATCATTTATTCTGTTTCATTTATTTGGGAAAGAAAAGACAGAGCAGATTCTCCGTGGAGGAATCATTTCAGTAAAATCCACAGTGCTGTGGCCGATGGGTAAGAGTCAGAGCTGCTTAGAGTCGAACCAGCTCTTGTGTCCCACCTCAGGGTGTTGGTAAGAACAGACTGTTTGGGACGAATCTTGAATCCTGCATATTGTCCGTCCAGGGCAAAGCAAAGCATGGTGCAAACTCTGGATTGGTTTGAGTCTCACAAGTTTTACAGACCTTGCAGAATAGCAGTGGTGCAGCAGGTAGCAGGGACTTGCATCTTCTGGAGCCTATGGATATAAAGGATAAATTAACAGTTTTGCTTTGGGCCCCAGAGCCTTTTCACATGCAAAAAAAAAAAAAAAAGAGAGAGAGAGAGAGATTGGTACCTCTCATTTGGTTTTTTCTACTGTAACGTCAAAATGCTTCAGCAACATGGAAGGAAAGCTGAGATTCCCCTCAGCACATACGATGACCTGAAAAGATGCATGGAATGGGAGACTGCATGGGAAAATGCAGTTTTGTTCCTTGTTTGCTTTCCTATAGAAGCCAGGTGAAAGAAGACAGGCCCTTCTCCCCAGACTGCTCCCCAAAATGCAGCATCTGCTTTGGGTGGGTGATGTTTGGTGCGGCCTTGCGCGCATGGTGCTGGTGGAGGCCTGGCCTCGCCCGTGCAGCGCTGGCCCGACGCGCGGCGGGTGCGCGCGGGGAC
>NW_010580578.1:277637-332853 GCF_000705375.1 Tinamus guttatus | reverse complement strand
CAGGCTGCCCAGAGAGGCTGTGGAGGCTCCTTCTCTGGAGATCCTCAAACCCACCTGGATGCCGCCCTGTGCTCTGAGCTCCAGGTGCCCCTGCTGGAGCAGGGGGTTGGGCTATATGATCTCTGGAGGTCCCTTCCCACCTCAACCGTTCTGTGATTCTGTGATTCCAAAGTGATAGATATTGACTGTTCAGTGACACTCTTTAAGGAGTTCCAGTAACACATTCATATGGACATGGTGAGCCGGGCGGCAGTGGAGCAGCCGAGTCCTGCCGGCTCTGTGGGGTTTTGACCACTGAAGAGAGCGTCCTTCAGGAGCCTCTCCTCCGAGGTGCTGCGAGCACTCGCCCTGCCCGTGGTTTCGGGTGCGCAGAGGTCTGGCCGTGCAGCGAGCGCCGTGCTGGGAAGAGGCCGCTCAGCGTCCTGGTGGCGCAGGGAAGCGGCAGCGGGCAGGCTGGGGTGTGCGATGGCAACAGATGCGCAGAGACAGTGGAGGCCAGCAGACTGGGTTTTCACTGTTGGTGCCAAGTTATGTAGGTTTTTACATGTTTGCTTATGAAAAAATGGTGAATAACTGACTTTGCTTACATTTTCCTTATGCACAAGAAGAAGAACAAATGCAAAGCTTGGCTTCGTTTAACCTCTGGTATTTTGTTTGACTTTATGCATTTTTTCACAAATATTGCAACAGCTGTTACCATACTTGTCAGTGTTGCCCTAAAATAATGCACTTCAGTACGCTCTCTCGGAGCCTCTGAGTTACCCAGCAGAAAAGGTTTTTTTTGGATAACATTGTGTTATAACTTGCTCTTTCTCAGCATTAACTTGAATGTGATTTCTTCCCCTTCTTTCCATACACACTTTTAAAGGTCTGTACATTTTAGGTTTTCATAATGACCTAACGATAGGGTCGTTAGATATTGGTGTTTCTTGTTATTATCAAAGGTAATTGCGTATTCTGACAGAGTAGAGCTGTAAGTTAATCAAGATGATGGCAACAACATGCAATTCACCAAGAAACAATCTCTCCACTATTTCCTAAATAGAGCATTTGATAGGAACACTCTGTAGCAGGGGCTGTGCTGGAGAATTTCAGCATACAAGATAATTGCTTGTAATTGCAGAAATTTCTGCAAGGGAAATCGTCTTAATTTGTTCCTGTTAAGATACAAAATTGCATTTGAATCCTTTTAAGGATTAATGTGGTCTTCCTTCATTAATGTGAATGGACTTTGTAACCTTCTGCTTTATTTGAAATCAGCCTTTTAATACTGCTCATCAGTTTGTATCTTTGCTAAAGCGTAGTTCAGTTTAGAGGAAAAATCAATAATATGCACAAAGCTTCTGTCAGTGTGGTTCTCTGTTCAGTAAAGGTCTGCTTTTAAGGAAGAGTGTTTCTGCGTGCCAGGCTGGCTACAAGACGTCAGCTCTGCAGCGTGGAGGCCCTGTCTGTGTTGTAGCTCTGGGATGAAGGTGCATCAAGATAGCGACACGGCCCTCGGCTGGGGCAGGAGGCCCTGGGCTGCTCCCCTGGTGCCGCCGGCCGTGGGCGCGTGGCCCAGGCGCACGGGGTGCCCGTGGCGTGGGAACCGCCTGGCTTTTCCCTTGGTTTGTTCCTCCCTGCGGTGGCTGCGCTCCCGCCTCAAACCAAATACCAGCGCTAGGTCCCCTCGGTATCTCTGCTGCTGTAAGAGATGGAGTTAGATGTCAGAAGGCCTTTAGGTTACTCTCAGAGTAGTGTTGTGGCTTATTACCTACTGGCCGCATAAATGTTATTTTAATCCAAGAGCCTTGAATAAATGTTTGTTGGGAGAATTTGCGGTGTCCAAACAAGGAACTGTTTGTGTGCAGCGTAGGCAAGGAGATGCTCGGGAGTCCTTTCACCACTGATTTAACTCAAGATGCTGAAGGAAGAGGAGTGGGAGACTTGTTCCAGGCATTGTACATCAAATGTCGTTTGAAAAAAGTAGACCTCAAGGTTATGCTGGAAGTCCAAGAAACAAAGTGCTTTTCTTTCCACTTACATTAATTTCTACCATTAAGTCTGTTTTTAAGGAAGTCCGTATTCGAGTTGTGGGCTTGTTTTCTTTTTGTAGATGTTCTTCTACATCTCCCTCAATGTGTCCTCTGCCCAAATTTGTTGCATTATGCATCTGAAAACCAACATTCCCTGTTTGAAAGGACAGGAATATTTTAGGACCCAGGTAATAATCCTTGGTGTTATTGTTGTGATCTGTATTTTTTTGACAATGAACAGTGAGTCGTATTTTCAAATAAAATATGTTTAATTGCATGGAGATGTTGTTCCTTCTAAGCTGATCATAGTTTCTCCTAGTCTAATTTTTATTGCTTACTAACTTATTCCATTTAATGGATTTAAATGAGGATTGTGAGATGGTCCTGCATTTGCCATCTCACTGCAGATTGTGCTTACATGCCTCTTCTGGAAGCATGAAAAACTTAGTCACTTTAGCAATTTTAATGACTTGGACGTGTTTAGTTCTAATTGTATAAATGGTCTTGCATATATACATGAGCGCTAGGACAGAATTATACAACTGGGATGAGAATGTTTATAGAATAGCCTCATCTGAAACACTGAGTTCGGAATAAAATTTTGTGGCTTTAGTTGCAAATAATTTCTGTCATTTTAATGGGAGGTAGTCTGTAAAAGCACTTATTGTAGATAGTGCACAAACCAGTTGAATCTTTTCCAGAGAGAAACTTGTTTGGCCTGTGATTGATATCATTCAGATTTGGGTTTCACTGGCCAGCCTCGCCGAAGCGGAGCTGGTGCCAGCGGCGCTGGGCACGTGTGGGTTACTCCGCACTGCGGTGCGCTAGTCGAACCGTGCGCTCCCATCTCCGCGGTCAGCTGGGCTGCCAGCGCGGTGACCCCGAGCGCAGACCCGCTGCCCTTGGCCCAGCGCTGACGGTGTCGGCTGGGGCTGGCTCCCGCGCTGCCGCCCTCCTGCCGGAGCGCTCGGTGCGGGGCTCTCGCGTGGAGAAGCGGCCGAGCAGCCCACGGGGCCGGGGGGCTGTGCTGGGCTGCGGGCACCGCTCCTGCGGCCCGGCCCGTCTGCTGCTCCAGGGGCTGGGGAAGCTGCTGCAGATGTTTGCCAGCTGATTGCAGAAATCTGCCTCCGTCTCGGATTAGTTCTGAGGCTGTATATTTGCAAAGAAGCATGCCAAAATATACTGTGTACTAAACTGCCATCAGAGCAATAAAATAATGGTAAACCAAGCTATCCTTTTTTTCTGAATGCTGTTTTTTTCTCATTTTACCTTTTAATTATTTTTGCTGTAATATTTCCTGCCATATGATGAGTCAGCTCATGCCTTGACAAGTGTGAGCCCCAGGTTTGGAGTGCAAGGCAAGGCAGCTCCGCTGAGAGCCTTCCTGGTGTCTGCGTGTCCCTGGCAAACCGGCTGTTTGGTAGCTGCCTGCAGCAAACACTGCTGCTGGGGATTGTCCATAGGGATGACTGCAAGGGGCTAGCAGTTCTGCCTCGCATTAAGATGGAATTGCACATTCGCAGCCACGAATTAAGACCCATAAAAGCGTTCTGCTGTTTTTACTTGAAGTGGTAGGGAGGGGGGACTCGGGCTGATACATAAAATATCCAGCTGTGTTATTCATCTTAATTGGGACTTCAGCGAGACTGTTCGAGTTGGCACCATCCCATTTTCCGTGGAAATCTGACTTGTTATGCTTGGAGAGCCTTTTCCTGAATTTCTGTGTTCTGGATCTTGGGCCTTACCTAGATGCAGACCCACAGCTGGTAGTGAGACCCACTGGGTCTGCCAGAATGTGGGGTCCATAGCACAGGGCCTTCCCCTCAAATTTACTCTTTCCTCAGCATTTCCCTGGTGCCCTCCTGTGTGTGAGTTTTGGTTTCTGCTTATGCCTGTGAAGTACTAAGAGGCAGCAGAGCCATGAGTTGGCATAGCAGAGAATTCCTTCACCACGCATGTTGTTATTAAATGACATTACAGTTACCGGACTCTGAAATGCAGCAAACTCTGGGATGACCTTGTCATCCCTGTGAGCTTTGGCTGGTCGAAGTGCCTAGGAGAGCCAGCCAGACTTGGTCCAAAGAGGTTGTATGGCCTTTTCCTCTCTATATTTCCTTTTAACTGGTGCGCTTGTAGCTAATCGCAGTTCATGTCTTGCCACTGGAAAAGCCTTACTGGGATGTAGTTCTTGGCCACCACACAGTTTTTTTGCTCGTATATTCCATTCCTTCCTGTGTCCTGCATATTTTTGCTCCTTAAGCCATGAGTGATGTAGGTCTGCTGCTTTCTGTGCATGTTCAGTGCCTGGCACAGCTGGATCCTGGTTTCTGTTGGCCTCATGCAGTGTTGTGCTATTAATGAGCTAGTGGGACATAACCAGTGGAAGAGTATGCGACTTGGAATTATGTATTGGTGAAATGATGATCATTCTCCTTTCAGCTGAAACTTCATGGAGAGAGGGAAGCTGCTCTGCTGTTTTTGTTGCCCTTTCATTTGAACAAAGAGCAGTTTCCATCTGTATATCAGAACCACGTGGCAGTTCTGTTATGGATAGTCGTCCCTGTAAGTCACCTCTGGTGCTTGGACTCAGGCTTCTTGTCAGCAGAGCTGCTACTGTTGAGAAGTCTGGGGAGAGACGTAGTTTGGAGTGGAAAGAGCTGAGAAATCATTTGGAGATGATGTTTTACTTCCATCTGTTTTTTGGGGGGTCAGATCATTGTAGCTCAGACTGAAAAGCAGAAGAAAACATCTTTCCTTCAGGAAATAAAGTTCTCAGAAGATATTACTACCTTGTATCTGTTTTCTTCAGTCTGCCACAAGCTATTAGCAACACAAGAAAGGATAGATTTCTCAGGTTGTAGAAAAGGCAGATTAAGCTATAGAGTATTTTGCACTTAACAAATGTGCTTGATAATGAGCCAAAAGCTGTCATTTCCCTTTTCATCCATTAGAAAAATACATTAACACTGTCAATCAGCAGACTTCAGAGGTTAGACAAATACAGTGAGCATCTGCCTGCAAAATAAAATCACAATATAAAGTTCCATGAGAGAGAGAAATTTGCTGCATGGGCATAAGCCCTAATTGTGCTTCAGCTTTGATGGTGCTGCATACCTGGTATTTTGAAATCTGTGCTAATTCTGTTGATAAAAACGTAGTATGACGTAGTGTGGCACTCTGAGCCAGCAGCCCAGTCTAAGCCTGTCTTGAGCTGGTGGAGGAAGTGCTCTTGTCCTGAGATCTGTTGCACCTGGGTCTCGTCTACCATTTTTTCTGCATCAGGACATGAATGTCAGATAGGATACATTCCCTTTCTCACTTGGTGGGTTAAGCTTAGAACCTTGTCATACCTTGCCTTTCATGTCTATTAAGAAAGGAGTTTTTTGTTTTGATAGGCTTCTATTTAAATCCATAGAAATGTTTATTTTTTCTTGGCTTAAAAAACAAAAGTCTTGTGAGAGTTTTAAGGAGATGGAGCTTTTATGCAGTGTAGTGATTCAGAAGAGATTACTTTATTCTGTTAATGGGATAAGAAACAGGCTTTGGGAAGATATGTTCTGACAAGCATGATTTAGAGAATTAAGTCTCAGGGACCGAGAGAGGTGGACTGAATTTTATATTGTAAATTCATTTCAAATGTAGTGACTGTTTTGGTTGGTGTGTGCTGCTCCATATCTGATTCAATGCTGAGAAAATAGACCCTATTTCAGACCACTTGCTCCTTTGGTTGATTGGATATTGCTCTTGTACCCTTGTTTTTATGCTGAAATGATTTTCATGCTTTTATATTTTATAGATATATATATATATTTTCCATTCCTTTCTTACAAATTAAGAAATTCTGTGTTTATCCTGATGATTCCTTCAGTAGTTCTAAATGTTGCAGTGTTTTCTGGCGGGGAGCACAGGGCAGCAGGCATTACTAACCTGGTCAGGAAGCTCTGAAAAACTGGGACTTTTATGATTATCAGGCTTTTTTAGTACTTTCCAATTTTGGATTTGAAGCTCGATTGTTTTAGTTGTCCTGCTTTGCAGATAAGACATCTAGATCTTCTAAAATGAAACTGTAGACATGTTACAGTTTGAGTTACAAGCAGTTCAGCTATTTTAAATGAAAATGGTGGAGGATTATATAGTTGATTTGTTATAGTTTCTTAATTCCGCCTGCCTCAGCAGTTTCTTGGCAGCTAATTGCTCCGCGGCCTCGGAAGCGTTGCAGAAGTTGCTGAAGACGCGGCTTTGCCCGCGTGTGACACACTTTCTTCCTTGGTTATGCAGCAAATAGGCAGCCTGGAATGTTTGGCAAGGAGGCTCTCCTGTGGCTCCGGCACCGTTTTCTGCAGCCTTTTTGCTGTGGAGCTGCCCGTCCCCAAGTGTGGCATTGGTCGCTCTGGAATGCGGGTGCCTGCAGCGCTCGTGGCGAGTCAGGGCTGTGCTCTGGGGAGGGCGAGGGGGTGAGGAGCAGCCCTGCACCGTGTGCGGGTGCTCGTGACAGAGACCCCGGGTGCTCCTGGGTCCTGTTCTGGGGGAAGCTTCCCAGCAGCCGCGGCTGCCTGTGTCCTTGTCTTCGTGTGACTTCAGCCTAGAGCTCCTCTAGTTTTCTTTTCTGATTTTCTTTTCTTTTTTTTTTTTTCTTGCCACAGACACTGAACCAGAAGCCAAATATTATTCAGAAATGTTGCCTTAGACGCTTAAACTTTGCGCTTTGATGTGCACTTTGAGCAGTGTGTGTGCTCACTGCCGGTGATTGATTGTACTTAATTGCACCAACTAGATACCAACTCGCAAGGCTATTCCTGTGCTAAATGATTTAAGAAAATTCAAGGCAGCGTATCACGTTTCACTAAGAGTTGGCACAAATAAAACAGCCAGGTGTTTCTTTTTATATACATGAAGAAAACACAGCGCTCATCCCGTGGCGGAGACACCAGCCGCGTGCTGAGGGTGGGTGCTGAGGTGGTGTCTACCTGGCTCGGGGCTGTCGCTGGCTTCTTAGCAGTGTGGGTAGCGCGCGGAGCTTTGCAGGCTCCTCAGATGCCCTTTGCAATGCAGCTTGTCAGGAGGAACGAGAACACTTGCTCCCTTCTTCTCAGCTACATGTTTTTTCTAACCTTGGGAGATCAAACAAACAAGAATTGATAGTTTAGATTACAAGGCATGATTTGTGTTGGAGCTGTTAATCACTGGCAACAGCTGTCTCCATGTTGCAATGTTTTGGTTGTTTTTAAGTGTCAGACCATAGCATGATGCACTGGTTCCTGACCTGAAATCTTGCAGAGCTGAGAGGATTACATGGAATGACCTTGAAAAGAGCTGCTGTTTTGGGCTGAAGGCAGTGCTGTGTTTATGCTTTCTGGGTCTCAGTGTTCAGTGCTCCTACTGACACCACAGGAAGGGCTCCAGATGTGAAAGGATCCACCTTGTGCCCAAATGCTGGAGAGGTTCAGGGTCACAAATGCATTTGCCATCCAACGTGCATTAGAGATTAGGCAAAACAAGGCCTCATGCCTGAAAGCTGGAGTCGCATCTCAAATAGGGGGAAAAAAGGATGATTTTAACCATAAATAAGCATATACTTGCACGGGGTTCTGGATTGATCTTCTGTAGCCAGTGACTTTGCATGAACAGTGCCTTCCCCGGCGCCTCCATCACGGTGCTGCGCGGCTGTCCCGGCGAATACGCGGCCCTGCGGCCTGTGCCGTGCGAGGGCCGGCCTGGCTGTCCCGGAAGCCCCTGGGCTCCGTGCGCTGGAGGCGCGAGGTTCGTATCGGCAACTTCCAGCGCAGGACTGGGCAGCGATGCTGGGACAGGTGCCCGGGAGAACGCGGCGGTGGAGCAGACGGTCGTCTGGTCTCAGCAAGGCGAGGAGCTCCCTGGGAAGTCGGTTAACGATGGCAGCTGCGTCACGCTGACCCTGCGGAGAGCCAGCTGCTGGGGAGAGCGTCGCTGAGGACAGCCGTGTGCTTCGTTAGCCCGCCGACTAACGAGCAGCTTTCTAAGAGCAGAACCTAGTGAGTGATGTCGACGTACTGAAGGGAGGCCAGGTAATCCTGCTTCCTGTAAAGAGCAGCCCAGTGCTGCTTGCAACTGTCGCTTCGCTGGAAATTGCTTTAGTTTTTCATCAGTTTTCTTCAAGACACAAGAGAAGTCTTAGGAGAAGAAGGAGGTTTTGTGGGATCCAGTGTTTACAGAGTAAGAGTCCTGGCAGCAGAAAATACATCCACTCCTCCAGAGACAAGACCTTTATGCAGTGTGATTGTAACTGGCTAATTCAAATGTCTAAGAGTGAGCTTCTTAACTGCAGAAAATCAGATGGCAGTAACTCAGCCTGTATTTCCAGACTCCAAAACACAAAAGCAGTGGAACCCTTGTGTCTTGCCAACAGCTCACCCTGCAAGGTGCTGAGGAGTTGCTTGGCTGATCTACTCAAAAGAGGATGCAGGTTAAGCTGCCAGTGTTGCTGTGTTGAGATTGGCAGCCCTTCAGCTTGTTTTCACACAGTTTCTTCGTGCTCCAGTTCTGGTGCTTAGGAAAATGGTCTGTGATGAGACTCAAAGTAAATTGTCAAATACGAGACATTTAGACTATGCCACACTTCGAAATCCAGGGGCTGCAATGACCCAGTGTTTATTGTGATAGGTGCGTGGTGCTATATTAACATTTGATTCTAGTTGTCTAACCGTATTCCTTCGTTATGATCTCATAATTGAGTATTCTTATCCATGTTGTGGGACATGGATTTTTATGGAATCTCATTTATGGGTTGTGCATTGATCTGTTTGCCTTATCAAAGGTGATAATGTTCCTGATCTTCCTAGTTCTGCATTTGAAAATGCTGGATCCCAGGCCTCTCCAGCACTGGGTTTTCATTTCAGTTGGTAAGTCTGCCTGTATCAGTAGTCCTGGGGCATCCGCAGTCCTGACAGGCTCTGTGAGAGGCTGTGAAGTAGGAAGTGATAAATGCCAAACCTGAACAATTGGTGCTGCCTGCAGAGTTGCTTTGTATAGAAGATTGACAGATGTGAAATAACACATTTGAGGAGAATTTTCCTGAGGGAAATTTAAACTAAAAGATGCTGGTCTATGTTCCCAGGAAAAAGGCATGACTTTGAAGGTGTTATGAAAGTTGTTTCCATTTATTCTCCGAATAATGGAATAATAGCTGTTCTCAGGAAATGGATAAATATGACAGGTGAGCAACAAGCATGTGCAGAGGCTACAACAGGCAGACTGGGTGAATTTAGTTTTCTCACTCAAGTTTTTCTTTTGAGCTGAATTCATGATTATGAAGCTCTTTCTGCCATTCCCAATGCTGATTTCTGTTATTTCTCCTCGCTGTTATTTACAGCAGCATCTGTTGGCTCGGGCTGGTCCCGAGTCCCCGTTTGGCCGCAGACAAGGTCCGCGCAGGGTGCCCGGCGCGGCCCTCTGCAGCGAGCGCGGCCTTCCCTGCATGAGTCAGTCTCCTCTTTGCTGACGGTGTCAAAAGCCTTGAGGTCTGGGAGACTGATGACCTGCCAGATACAACATTTACTTCTTAAATAGGCTGGTAGATTTTCTAGTTTTAACCATAATTATCTTTAACCCCCTAATCATCTCAGCTGAGTCATATTTGTGTTCCAATGTGCAGCTAGAAGTAGGATTCCCCTATTATAGCTATATGTATTATCGACATTAACTTATGCCCTCTTGCCAGACCTCTGCTTTATTACAACATATGCAACTCCAGATCTTGCATATATCTCCAGAGACAATATTTAAAAGATTATAATAATCTTTATGGGCCTGCTAGTTGTTTACATGCCCACTTCTGTGCAAAATCTTCTTTAGTAAGTATTCTTAATTCCAGAAAACCTGGAACCCCCCTGTCTTCCCCCAAACACATCCCTTAGGAGCTGGAGTAAACCTTGTGCTATGGTGTCAGAATGACAGTTGTCTTAATGTCTGTGGGGCTCAAAGGAGAAGATGAGCAGACTCTGTCCCAGCCCTGTCTGGTCTTTGGGTCTGAAACCTGTGGATCTTTGACTGTCTGAGAGGCTGTACAAGGATGTGCCGCCTGCTCGGCTCTGGATTTGCTGCTCTTTGAAGAACCATGTCCAACAGAATCCATCTGAAAAGTGCAGGTACCAGTGGAACCCAACTTCTAGTTGCATGACACGTGCTCTCTATCGAAATAGCCCTCTCGTGAACAGCAGTGAGTCCTTTGTGTGCAGCCAGGCTTCCCTGGCGCCTTGAACAGTTCTGGAGCTGTTGACTTGGGCCTGAACACCCGAAACCTGGTGGAGTTCTCACCTTAGACTGAGCTCTGGGCTTTGCTCTGTGCTGCTCCCGTCTCGAGGAGCCGAGGGAGGCCCTGGGCTTCAGGAACTGCTTCGTTTCGTACCGAGTTCAGCGAGGGCTTTCGCTGCCGTGTGTGCCGCCCCTCGTGCAGAGACACAGAGCGGAGAGCGCCAGGCTGCTGCAGGGCTTGCCCGGCCGCGCTCGGGCCCGCGGTCTCTGAGGCAGCTGTTTCATCGCGGTCAGTGCTGCACGGAGACACGTCATCGCCAGCGGCCGGTAAGCGGCACCGAGGTGGCGGCTTCTGCTGCGGTGATTCCCATCGTCTCTCCTTGGTCAGCTCTTTCCGTTTGGGACCTGCGCCAATGGATTTGGTGTCCGCCCTGCTCCTGGTGCGCTGTGCCACTGCACACAGGTAGCCGCGGGCGCGAGGCTTTGCCCCACGGGCACCAGCTCTCACTTTGCCAGCTCACAGTCCTGGAGATGCGGCGTTCGGAGCTGGTCCTGCCGCCGCATTTTTGCATCAGGCCTCTCCTGACTTTCTCATGGCTCATGAGAAGGAAGGAGCTCTGCAGGCATCCTCCTCTGGAGGAAAGGCATGCGAGTGCACTGGGTCTAGGGGGGAGAGAGGGGGCTGATTGGAAGGGCTGCAGGTAATTCCTGTGTCCCAATGCAATTCCTTCCCATAAAATGGGAAACTTGATGCAGTGGGCAAAAGTCTTATGGATTTCAGTAAAGGTACCTTCCTCAGCCAGAAATAGGGTTATTCTTTTCAGCTGCAGTGGTCGCTACTGGTCTAGTCCTGTGGAGTTTATTCACTGGTGACCAGGATGACGGGACAGGGGTCCCCAGCAGGGAGGACAGTGCCCCTGAGGGCAGTGGGCTCGGGAGATCTGTCGCCTGACTCTGCTGGAGGCCTCCCTGAAATACCCCCTGGTTTCTGTGCGAGGTCTTCCTTCCTGCCACAGCCCCAGCATTGCCAGGGCTTTTATTGTGCTTTTTGTTCTGTTTGTGAGATTCATCTTACTGAAGGGAAGCAAGAGGAGCTGTGACTTCATCTGATTCTGCTTGCTTAACGCATTTCACTCTGTTAACTCACTCTACCACTGAAATTTTACAGATTTACCAAGCTGTCCATAAGACATCCATAGTTTCTTCTCTGTTTTCTGTTGCACCTGCTACTTGTACCTGGTGTTAGTGTCCTGTTGGGATCAAGAGACTGAAGTTGTTTTCTACAAAGTAAGCAGCAAGTTGCCTTTTGAATCATGGCTGCATCAGCTGGCATGTGCTAAAGTACGCTTTGTTTACAGCCACCCTAGTCTAAACATATATATGTTTTTGAAAAGTGTTTTCAATTCATTTACAGTAACTCTGTAAATTTGGAAGCTCTTAAAAACTGGACTTGAGCTATGGCCCTGCTGGCTGTGACCTGCCTCCTGCTGCTGGCTGGGTTTTGACTCTGCTTGTGCTCAAAAGCGAGTGGGAATGTTGATCGTATCCCCCCTTTAGTGGGTAACCCAGCATTTTATCAGCGTAAGCAGGGCCACTGAAATGCAGCCGTTGCCAAATGAAATTTGATAGTTGTAGATTAACTCACAGGCACGGTGGACCAGAAATCTGCACTCGCTCTGTTCACTGTTTACCTGGTGCATTTGTCACAAGGCTGCTAAATGAACTGCCGTTGTGTATGACGGTGGGACTGTCGCCCCGGCTTCACAACGTCCCGCGGACGAGCGTGGCTCCCACTCGCGCTGCGTCCCGCTGGCTGTACAAGGTGCAGATCAGCTCCTCCTTCTGTTTCCACTGTGTTTTCCGTTCTGCCTCTGGCATCTCCAGTGTTCATGAGACAATTCCATCTTTGTTTTGGTGTCCTGGGCTAATGCTTGGTGACTGGTGACAGTAATGCACGCAGCGCTTGTGCGATCTCTGTGAACTTGATGCTCGCAACTGTGTGAAGAGCTGCCACCAGAGCCTCTCCTTTTGGAGGATTAGAATCACATTGTTACTGGAGGGAGTTCAGAGGAGAGCGAGAAAAGTGATTAAGGGCCTGGAGGGACTGATGTACGACGAAAGATCAAAGAGGCTAAATTTGTATCATTTGGATAACTGACAGTGAATGGGGAACATGAAAGTCCGTGATTACTGAATGTGAATAAACAGGGAACCCGGGGGAGAGAGCCGTCAGGGTGGGATGGTGGGGGAATGGGATTACATTAGCAAGGGGGAAGCAGCTGTTGAAGAGCAGGGAAATTGCCCAACAATAAGATGAGTTAGGGTATTAAAATCTGCTTGGCTTAAGCTACTGCCTTTTGGTTTCCTGGTGACTGTGATTAAAATGTTCCGAGTAGAGGTAGATGTACAAAGCCAAGATGCGTGCAAACTTTCCTCCATGTTGCATCTATGTATTTTGTTTGACGTTGGTGACTGCATTTGCATGGTCTAGCTTCTAAATTAGGCAGAACTCGCTGAACTCTGCAATGGATGGGACATCACAAAGAGCAGACCTTTCCTGGCCTTTCCAGCAGGCTGATGCAGGTTGCTCCACTGATTCTTTTGTCCTCCTTCCGTTACCTGGGATTCTGAAAAATAAGTACTGCACCGCGTCAGTACTTCTGTCACTTTGATTCAGAGGTTTGGACTAGAGCCTAGATATTAAATTGGGATCTAGGACTTGACTTTCCAAGCTAGCAATTTCAGGAGTTATTGATGCTTCAGATAATGTTTCCACTACTGTGCTCTAAAAATATGCCTTCTGCCATTCCCTCGCATCTCGTGGCAGTTATTTCATACCTTCCCTATTGAGTCAGTTTATTAACAGCCTTTGAAATGTCTCTGGAATTTTTGTGAATGGATTGGTTTTATTCTTTCTGCTGATCTTAATAAGGTATTGATAAATGAAAAAAAAAAAAAAAAAGCTTCAGAAATTCCAGGCTTAAATTCTAGCAGTGAATCTTTTGTTCTCAAGCGATAATTTGTTATTTTACCTGAAGTGGCAGCTATTTGGAGTCTCTTGAGCAGACTTGAAAGGTTTCTTTCCCAGCTGTGTACAGTACCAAAGTTCAGTAACAGGGTTGGTACCATCACCAATTCTATATTTTTCTATCTCATTGTTGATTTAAAGCAGATCTTCTACATTACTTCTTAGCATACTTAGTGTAAACAATCATATGCAATCAGAACTGTAATATACCTACTATTTCCACAATCCAGATCCCTTTACAGTTTATGCAATACAACTGTCAGTTAGCCATTAGAAGGAAACAAAGAGTATAAAAGTGAGAAAAGGAGGAGTAGTCATTGATTTGGGGAACCAGCCCTAGACGAATACTCTGCCAACCCCAGAGGATGAAGTAAAAGGCTAATAGCTAGACATATCAGCCAGTCCAGCTGTCTTTATTTTATTCTTTGATGTTTTTTGGTTGAGAGATGATTAAAAAGGCATCAAAGGCTCTTGTCTTTATGCTCTGTAACTTCAGATAGTATCTCCAAGCTGTGCCCTAGCTAACTGCTCTTTGCATAAAATTTCTAGTGTCTTTTTAGGAACAGATTGAGGAATGAAGCTCAAGAGACCTCTGAAATGTGAACTAGTGATGCATGGAGCTGCAATAGGTCTTTGGCAATTGCTGATCTGTTCATGCTGTGCTGCAACCCTTGTCCACCTGAGCGCTCTGGTGTGTCACAGAGGTTGTTGTTGTCACCAAAGGGAGATGAGTTTAGAGATCTGGTTTGATGACAGTTCAAACCAAACTAGCCTAGGGTTCCCGTGGCCCTGGGCTTGGTGTTGGTACTGCTGCTCGTCTGACCTCGTGGTGAGTCAGTTCTGGGAGAGACAGCAGGAAACAGGGTTAGGAGTTAAACTGAGTGTGCAGTGGAGGCACGTGCAGGGTGGGAGAAGAGTGCAGTAGTTCTGACTGTTTTTAAGCAATGCACTGTATGTGCCCATCCCGGTTTAAAGAAATCCCGCCTGCTGCTTCCGGTTGGAAACACAACTATTTATGAGACAGTTCTGTGCATCCCATCAGGAACCTAATCTACTTTTAAAAATAGATATGTCCTTAATTCAGTTTGCAGAGTAGCTGCGCAGTGAAACATGCGAATGAACAGTCATGTGGAAGTGCAGATCGGGTGCCAACAGCGTTGCTGAAGGAAGAGATGAGTTACTGTGTCCTGCTGGTCACAGTCCCAGAGCCAGATGGGACAGCTGCTTTTTCTAGACATGGGGATGTATTTATTCAAGGATGTTACTTGCTTTGATTTCACGTGGAATTGTGATTTTTTTCTGTTTAAACAACAGAAGAGGAGAGGAGAAACCACAAAAACACTGACACTCTGAAAATTTCTATGCAAATCTGTGCAGCCAGTGTGTATGCTTCTAATGCAACCCTGAGCACTTGGAGGACAGTGCTGAGCATCACCGAGCAGAATTCACCCCTCTCCGTGAGGAAGGCAGCTCCATGGGATCAAATAGTATTTGCTTTCATGGAAATGAGGTTTGTCCCATGCTAATATCTCCCACTGGTGCCTGCTGCATGTCTCATGCAGTGATGAGCAGGTTGTCTCCAGAGACACGTGCTGAGCGCTGCTGCAGTGATTATGTGCTGGGAGGGAACGTCCCTTGGTAGCCAGAGACAGCGCGAAGCCGCTTGCCGTTGCTGGCAGCAGGTGGACTATTCATCCCTAATGGCCTCTGAGACCCTGGAGCCAGCCAGCCCCTTTGGTTAATCTGCGAGGCATAAAATGCAGGCAGCGTTTGGGGGAGTGTTGGCTTTGAATGACTTAGTTATCTCCGAGGGTGGGTGAAGTCTCGGCTTAATGCTGCTTCAAAAGCTCTTCTAAGAGATCTGAAGCAAGGGCACTGTGGTCCTTGGGGGGATGCTGGGCTGAAGGATGGCAATGATACAGAGTGTGACAATAAAAGAAGCTGACATGAAAAAGCGTTAGCAATGCTCCAACTTTAAAATAGACTGCCATGTTCAATAACAAGTAATGTAGTGGAAAATTAGTGGCAGCAGCCTGACTGCTGTGTCACCTGGTCACTGCTTTAGCTTTTGTTTTCCTAAGATTTCTTAGTATTTTGTGTTTCAATGGGGCCAGGAGAATATCCTGCTTGATGAAGTCTTATTAGCAAATGAAAGCGATGCTGTCTGAGCCAGTGACCTGCCTTTAAAGAGGCAAAAAGATTTAGGCACCATGTGAAGTGCCACTTCCCCAGGCTATTTTTGAAGGGGAAAATGAGGTCTCATTCAGGTCTGAGATGCTGAGTAGCTATTGAGGGAACAGGCAGGAGTGGAGACAGGCATCTTAGCTCCAGCGGTCACTTTACAGAGAGATTAAAAGTCCCCAGCTACAGAAACTGATGCAGCTTTGGACTTGCTGATACTTGGCAGGTTTTGTAATGTCCAGATGGATGTTGGTCGCTTCCCAGAAGCTTCCTCCTCCCATGGTTGCTGGCAATAGTCGCTCAGCTGAACCACGAAGCAGCAGCCGGCCTTCATCCAGGGCTCCTGCAATGGGAATTGGTAGGGCCCAGGCTTAGCGCTGCTGGAGGAGCTCGTGGCACCAAACCAGCATGTTCTGGTGCCACCAGTATCACCTGGGCTCCAGTGGTGACTCTTACAGGATCCTGGCCCGACACGCTTCAGGTCCTGAAAGCAGAGGCCTCCCTCCCTGCCGGCAGAGGGAAGGCTCCGGGTGCCGAGGCCTCGTGCTCGCTGTGAGGAGGAGGTCTGCGTTCGGCCTCGCCTGGGTGCGCAGGCTTCGTTCGAGGCCAAATCCTTCGTGGTTTGCGCAGGGAATTGCGTGTCCGCAGTCGTGTCCACAGGCTGGCTGGGCAGGCCCAGTGGGACATGTGCTAAAGGAAGGCCCAGTGTCAGGGACACAATAGCTAAGTGAAGGGAGGAGGTTGGACCAGCCACAGAGTTTTTCAGGGATATTTTTATTTAGCTAGTAGCTTTAAAGCTTTGCTTTAATTAGTCTATTTTTCACAGACTGAATGGTCCTGATTCAGGCAGTTAATGCAGTCAGGTGCTCCTCTAGCATCCTTCAGATTTACACCAAAAAAACCTTAACTGGCTCATTCACAGCCACAGACTTAAAGTGAAAAGAACAGTAACCTGAGTAACTACCCTGGCAGCTTTCCTATCTTTAAGAGGAGAAACTGTATCACGGGTCTATAATAAAGCAAAGAATTGGCCTCTCTATTTTTAATGCCTGTATTTCTTGCATCTCTGGATTTTTTTTTGGACCTGTGCAGAGAAGGGGCATGACAGAACATCAGTGTGGTTATGACAGCAGGTGTCATTTATATCGTTTTTGAGTTTTTCTGTGTAAATTAGGGATATGTGTATTCAAAAGCAAGGAGAAAGCACATTTCCTTGCTGTATTGTATCTTATAGCAGAGGGTTATTGATTCAGGTGCCCAGAATTGTGATATTTTTGAAGCAGTATTTCCTTTGGGAACAATAGTGTGAAAGGGCAAAGGGGAAGTGATTAAAATTTCAGCTTTCAGACCCTACTGAATTACTGCTCCTTTTTCAAATGAGTCTGTGATACTGAAGGAAGAAACATCCACAGCTGCCCTAGGTTCTGCTTAACCAGTGCATGCCTATGTAGGACGAGGTGGTGCCAAGAGGTTCTTAGTTGCAGGGTTAGAATACTGTGTATCCCATTAAAATACCTGCTCTGGGTGTATTGCTGTGTGCAGAGCAGAAGTTCTCGTTGAGGACACGTGGCTGCGGGCTGCTCTTCTGCTGGATTAGTCTACCAAATCTCCACTCATTTATGAAGTAGGCAGTCATGAAACTACGTGTCAGCGTGCTTGGGTTTGGGGTGCCACTTCTGCAGGCTCTCCAAGGACTGTTGTGTTGAGAAATCTGCCTGGTAACTGAATGTGTTTTTGGTGATGCTAACAAAATACTAATTTTGGACAGCAGTGAGGGTTAGTCTAGCAAGAAGATATTCTTGTGTGAACAGGTTTTTCCAGAGAGTAGCTTTTTTGGGATACAGTGGAGATTTGTTGGTTTTTTTTTTTTTTATTTGTTTTGCAGGAGGACACTTCAAACGGGCTTGTCAGAATGAAAATACAAAGACTCGTCGCAAAATAATGCTGTCCTCATCAGACTTACGGGGCTGAGGCTTCAAACTAGGTGTCTGGGAAGGATCAGTTAGATGATTTCCAGGTCTATTGATACTCTGCAGTTTTGCATTCTGGTCGCAGGCTCTTGTGAGTGAAAACTGTCATGTGGTCAACACTTGAGAGGTTGGCCGTGTGTTTGCAACTTTATGTAGTAGCATAAACGCACACAGAATGGCCATTAATTTCCATTGGGAAATGACTCTGGAAGGTTTCTTGCATCAAAAAATTGTGCTTCTTGAGTGTTACGTGTAAAATTCTCACATCTGATAGTGAATGGTCTATGAGATATTTATAAAGGCTCTGTTAGTCTCTGTCTGACAGGGTCTCTGTTTGCTCCTTCCAGATCCCATGTCTTCTGCATATTCTGCACCAGAAAAGCTTGCAAAAGTGTGAATATCTGATATATCGGTTCAAAATTCTCTGAACTGTTCCTGTTGCTCCGCAGTTGTAGTATGTGGGAAATGGAGGGAGAAGGGAAGCGCATGGGCAGCCTGCATGGCGCAGGGTTGGCTGTTAGTGCTGTGGGGACGCGGAGGCTCCCGTGGCGCGGGGACGCTGGCACGGCTCCGGCTCGCTTCCTGTGCTCCCGCTGGAAAGGAGCCTGGCACAAGTACTGACTTGTTATCTGGTCAGGGTGCTGTGCAGCTGTGGCTGTTCAGCTTTTTTTCCAATTTACAGGCTGGAAAGAACAGGCTTTTGCTGACCCCCAATTTGCAGTATGAAGAAGCCCTCACGCAGGCAGCTCTGGGTGGATGAATGTGCGCAGGCAGGGGCCGGGCTCCTTGCTGGGCGCGGGGAGCTGCTGCCGTGTTCCTTCCTGGGGCGCTCGGAGCGGGGACGCACGTGGTGGTCACTGCAGCCTGTGGCTTCCCCTCTGCAGAGCTCCTGTCTCACAACACCAAGGTGACAAAGAAGTTCTGTTCATTTCTCATGCCAAAGGAATGCTATGTAGTAGTAAAATATGGATTTTCCTGGTTATTTTGCTGTGCCCAGTCTCTCGATGCCTGTGCAGAAGGCACCTTGGTGGGGGAAGATGTTGCGACGGGCTGGAGCGCACCCGTGGAGGGCCTGGCGGCCCCGCGCAGGAGGAGTCCCCAGCCAAGGCGCGGATTCTGCTTCCAAATGGTGAAGGGGCCAAAGGGAAAACTAATAGCTGGATTATTTTGTAATTAAAAGGGAAAAAAATTGCTACGATCATGCTATAAGAAATGGCCGTACCTTTTGGCACTTTTTCCAAGGTAGTTAATCTCATGCGAATAACCAGCATGGGAAATTTGAACAGTAATAGTTTGGCAAATTTTTATAAGTAACAGAAAATGGAGATTATGTAATGGAAAATGTCAGGTAATCGTAACTGGCCGTGCTGCCTGCTCTGGCTGTGACACAGTTGTGCGTTTGCAGCACGCTCAGTCTTGGGGTAGGTATGTCGGTCAGGTACCTGTTTTTACTTCTGTTTTCTTCCTCACATCATCAAGTAGGAGCAGGACACTATGTTGCGGGTACCCTGGCTGGGAGTTCGGTTTCCTTGAGGCCTTCTGCCCCTGCCCTTCCCCAGATCGCCGATAACTGGACCGTGGTGCTTGTGTGAATGCTCGTGCGCTCAACATCTGGGTTGAGAGTCCAGCTCTTGTTCATCTGCTCTTGCATGGCTTAGGTTCCTGCAGGGGCAAAAGCATTCAAATGAAAATGTATTCTAGAAAAGCCATAATGCCCAATCTCTTTAAAGTTTAATTTAGCTTTCCTTCATCTGATTTCTAACAACGTAACAACAGCCAGAAGAGTCTCTTTCAATTATGATATGGTTGTCTCTTTTGCCCATGAGGCTGTTAAACTGGAAGAACACAGCTGAAATTTATAACCTGTGACTCCATTCACTGAAAATTGTCATTTTGAAAGCAAATCTCTGCAAGGGGATTGAGTTACCATGATTTCTCATGCAGTATAAACAACGTTCCTTTAAATTTACATCAGGCAGGGCTGCCATTACTTCCTGGTTTAATGGAAGCTGGAGTAATTGCTTTTGTAGCTTCCATTTATAGATCAGACTTCTATGACTAAATTTAATTACTTACAGCTGAATCCAGTAAAAGTAGTAAGTACAAAATAACCTCTGCAATGCTGTAGTGGAAGCAGCATGTTCTCCCATCCACCCAGCACATTTCCTAATTGCTTTATTTTTCAGTTAAAAGACTTTAGCTTTTGCATATTTAATCTCTGGTTAAGTGAAGTATATAGTTCTGCAGAACTCTCCCACCTCCTGACGTGAACCCTGGGGGCAGACTCCTCTCTTCTCCCTTAGCACTTAAAAGGTTCCCTTAGATGTTCCCTTGTCTTGTTTTATGGAGTTGGGTAAATGTTCTTCTTCACAGATCTGTTCAGCTGCAATGTAGAGGGAGGTACCTTGTGAGGTACTTGAAGCCACTAGTCCATGTGAGATCCAGCGCTAATGACTGGAAAGCAAATTGTGGCTTTTCCCATGTTTAAAGCTTTCTTGCTTGCCTGAAGTCCTGGCCCTGGCATCTTGTTGCCCACACGACATTGCCAAGGCAGGGCCTGTCTTTGCCCCTTTAGAACCACTCACCCCCGAAGGTGCAGAGCGCTGCTCAAGGCTCTCTCCCTTCTGCTTCGTGATGTTTCAAATCCATTTGACTATTTCTGAAAAGAGCTAGCTCTAAAGAACATTTTATTTAAAAGTGATCTTAATGAATATTTCAAATCTTATATTAAAATGAATTATTTAAGGATAAGGATTTGAGGATATTAAACTCCGTTTTGACAATTGCTAGAACATGATGTACTCCTACAAAATTCCTTTTTCTTAAATACCATTTTGTATTTCCTTATGTGTATGGCTTAATGAAGACAGCAAACCATAGTCTGTTTTTATTATTTTCTTTAATTGGAGATCTTTTGTGTTTAGTACAGAATCATAATTTCAGATATCTTATTCAGGCCATCAGTCCTCTATGCCTATTGGATCCTGCATAATCAGTTAAGATAATGAACCAGAAAGTGGGAAGGATGAATTTAAAATGTTACTTAAAAAAAAAAAAAAAAAAAAAAAAAAAAACCCTTAAGCCTGTAATGTCAAGGACTGAGAGCTCTGGTTATAGGAGACGAGTCCATCAAGAAATTGCTGTTGCAGTTTTTCAACTCTGGAAAGTGCAGTTGAGATTCTGTGTCCTAGGTTCTAGGCCAAAACCTCTCCTGGCTCTCCTTAAAATGATGAGAATAAGCAACTTGCACCCAGTTATGTTCGAGTGGCACTGGTGAAAGATACAGAGGGCAAGGGTTGCTGCAGCGAGCTGCGTGAAAGGTGAGGACGATGATCTTGGCAAGTGTCTTTTATTTAAATCACTAGAAGAGGCATGGGGTGGCCAGAGGGGTTGAGGGCTTTGCCCATGCGAAGGCACCCACGTGTCTGCTGTGCCCAGCCAGGGCTCTGCGGGAGGATGGGGCTGAGGACGGGAGCGCTGTTCCTCCCGCGCTGCCCCAGCCCTCCGGGATGCGCCAGCACAAGTCTCTTGTCTGCGGTCGGGCCTGGCGTGCGCGGCGGGAGCCACCTCCTGCCCATTCCCGACCTTGGTGCCTGCTCCGTCTTTGGGTACCCCTGGGCTCTCCATCCCAGCTCGCTCACTGAGCAGTCGGTAACTGCAGCGTTCGTGTGCGCCGCTGCTTCCCGGGTCTGCCAGCGCTGGAGGTAAAACGTGTTGTGGGGTGCTCGTTAGCTCACACACAGTTTAACCTGAGAGTCCCCGATCCACAGCTGCCCGTGAAGCAGTATAGGGTCTGTCAGTGCTGGACTGTGTATGTAGGCACAAATCAGACAAACGTGGGACATTTTTATTGTTTTAGTTCTTTATAGGGCAACCAAACATACTGTGCGTGCTGAACGGAGGAGGTTTTGGCAAGAGCTCTCTCTCAAACAAAGTTGCAAATACGTCATGGCTTGTAGAAACACTTGTGCCAAGGATAAGATGGCTCTTGCATTTTCCAGTAACAATTGCACATTCATTTTTACTTAAAGCAGTTTGCCAGTATGTGCCTGCGCATTTCCTGCTTCCTGAAACGGCTCCCACAGCCCTGGACAACTTCATCTGCAGTACGGCAGTGCCTTCGTGGTCTGTGCCAGGCTGCCAGCAAGGAAGGAAATGGAAACGCCAAATTAGGATAGGAAAACACAGATAAAATGGCAAAGACCTCTTCCCCTCTTGTACCTTTGAAGGGAAGGGTATTTTTTTCCATGACTTCTGAAACATTTTGTGCTCATCCTTCAGAGCACAGCTTTCATTTCTGCCTGTGTTGCTGAGAGTGAGCATGGAATAGTGCTGATGATCTGCCATGTCTGTTTACAGACACTGAAGTATTAAAACAAAACAAAAAAGGCAACAAAATACACTAAGGATGTACTCAGATGGGATTTCCAGTGAGAAGAAGAGGGCTTCTCTGAGGCAACCCTGATGTGTGCCAGTCCAGTGGCTGAGGTCGAGGTTTGGCATCTGCCTTGGAAGGTGAAGAAAAAAGCAGGTAGCACTGCCCGTCTGTCCCTTTGTGCCTGTGGACTGTGTGCAGGGGAAGGCCTTGGCAAGGGTGTTTGGAGAAAAGGGGAGAGGTGCTGCTGCTGCTGCTGCTTTTTCTTGCTTCTCGCAGTGATCTGTAGCAGACGCTGCTGGGACCTGGCTGGCAGTCCTTGGTCTCCCGGAGTGGCATCCTCCGTGATGAGCGTTGGAGGGGGCTGGCGCTGCCTGCGCCCATGGGGCCTTTCAGCAGCCTCACCGGCTGCAGGAGGAGGCAGCCTGAAGGGACATGTCACCTCTCGGTGTGACGCACAGGCCTCTCCTCTCCCGCGCCGATGCGTGTGGCCGTGCCGAGGATGCCCCGGCAGGAGCCGTGTCGCCGGGCCTTGCCTCGGGCGAGGGAGGCTGGTTCTCAATCCCCCCAGGGAGCTGCAGTGGGGCTATGGCTGCCTGCGAGTGTTTGCATGATTTGGAGGAAGCATAGTGAGGCTTCACCTCAGTTCCTGGTGTTAGGGCAGCCTGCCTCCAAACGTTACCCTTTTGCCTTACTTCTGTGTTCGTATGACAGCTCACCACGCTGCTCAGCCTCCGATGTGCCAAACAGAGCAGCATCTGCCATGGCAGAGCTTGGTGCAGCACAGTCCAGCTATCTTTTTTTCCTTTAATTAAAGAAGTATCTCAGGCAAGCAAGTTGTATTTTAGGAATGCAAACAAATACAAGCAGTTCATCTGGAAGGAGAATAATGGTTGTGTTTCTTGGAGAATTTTAATGTTTTAAAACTCATATTTTTCCAAGTCTGAGCTAAAACTTTAAAATTATGATTCCTGAAAAAAAAGAAAATTTCTCTCCTTTCTTAAGATCAGTTTTGAACCATAAAAACATTAGATTTTCATTTTTTGTTTTGTATTTTGGCATATAATAGAAATAAAAACAAAAAGATTGATTCTTTGGCCAATTTTCAGAAAGACATTAACTGTTATCAGAATTACCTAGCATGGCTGGGCCATATGGTTTTTCTTGGCATGTTTGCTTGGCCCCGGGCTCCTCACCTGCTGCCGGGGCCTGGGTTCCCCACAGCTCCTGCCTGCTCCCGCGGACGGGGCGTTGGGTTGGGTGCCGGGAGCTGGTCTCTAAACAGCTGCTGAGGAGGACACAGACCAGACGGGTTTACCGAGTCCAGTGCTATGGACTAGGTGTTCCCGTTGCCTCTCAGCCCTCTGGCAACCAAGAGTTACCAATTCTGCAGACCCGCGGGTATTGCCCTTGGGGAGGAGTGTGGCCGTTCGGCCCTGTGCCTGCTCCGAGGAGCAGGACGGCTCTCAAGCTCCTGGCCCTGCTGGGGCTTGAGCGTGCTGCTTGTAGAGCCACAGGAGTTGGCTCCACGGAGTGAATCACGGACTCCGTAGTTGTTTAACTCCAAACAAGACCTCGCTGTAGAGCACGAGGGCTGGGCAGGCTCTTGCTGGACGTTTCTCCGTCCTGTGCTGTGACCAGTGCAGCTTGTGGGGTGCTGGGAATTAGTGCGAGTCTGTTGGGTTGGAGCCGGGTGAGCGCACGCTGGGTGCCAGGCTGGTGGGTGCCAGGCTCTGGCCTGGGGCGGCCTCCTGCCCCGCGCTGCGGAGGGGGATCCCCGGCGCTGCCTATGGCCTGTTGTGCTGTGACGTTGCTGCAGGCGCAGGACCAGCGGGGCCGCGTCCATGGGTCCGAGCACCCAGCTCTGAGCTTGGCCTTTGCAAAGGTAGTGGATGAGTTTTCATCTCCTGCTTGCTTCGGACTCCACACATTAAGCAGTTCAGACCCCCTCAAGTTTCTTGAAGAGTGCTGGATTATCACTAGCTTTGAGTGAACAGCTGCTGACCCAGAGTTGATTGCAGGGATAAATTATTCAGTGTGTCTTATTTGGGAATTTAAAGGCTTCACGATGAAACCTGCAAAACTATATTGTGTCTTTGATGGTCTGAGGTTTCATTATTTTGTCTTCAATTATTTACCAAGCTGCCTGTTCACATCCCAGCGCACTGATGGAGCCGCGGGCTGCTGACAAGCAGCAGACGGTGTCGTGATTCTGCTTCCCGCTCTTTGTTCTACTGGCTTTTTCTTGATATTGTTTACAAGGAATTTTCATGTTGTCAACTGTCTTAAGCCTTTTGCCCCGAGGTTATTCAAAATTTTATGGTTCACGTTAAGTGAAGAGGCCATCCCCGTAGTCTGGAGATTTCCCCAGCAACCTGTATTTATTATTAACTTGTTCCTTCCCTGGAGCTAAATTTTAGTTTTCACCATGGCTGCAGTTGTCCAGGAAGAATGCTACAATGAGATCACAACATACTATATTTCAGAAAATCTCCTCTGGAAACGTCGAAGTAGAGGTCAATGGAATAGGAGTTAAAGACTTGCAAAAAGTGTCTAATAAATGATTTATCTTCAGGAGCTCTGCTGACCAGGTATCTGCAGATTATATGTGCCTTGCTCTTGAGGGCTTTTCTGATTTCTACTAAGTCTGAAAGATCTGCAACCCTTCTCTTCAGCTATTTGAAGTGAGGGCAGTTTGCATAGCTGGCCTTCACCCCTTCACCACGTAGCATTTAATTAGTGACTGTCAAGTGGAATCTTCAGCGTTGAAAACTAAGTGGTGCTGGTTTTGTAGGGACAATTACTGTAGCCGCTAGGAGAGAATGCTTCAGTAACGTGGGATTTGCTCTCTAGTCATGACTTTGGCATGGGGAAGGAGCTGTTGGGCTGTCCTCTTCGGAATTTCATAGTCCTTAGGCTCTGGAGGTGTGCAGTGGGAGCCTCCTTTCGTGGCATACAGGGGAACTGTATTGTTACCTGGTAATTGCCTGCATCAGGGTCCAAATGTGACCAGCTCCCTTTACTTGTAAGCAGTGTGACAAGGGGATCAGTCGCGTGGGTTATTTGTGCCCTAGCTTTTGTAACCAGTAATGTGAAACTTGTGGGGATCGCAGTAATGACTGACTCTGGGTGTTGGTTGGAGCTGCTCAGGTCAGCGCTGATGTGTGTAGGAATGTGTGGACTGTAGCCAATCAGCGTTCGGCTTGAACGCCGGGAGAGCCGCCTCAGAACGCCGGGAGAGCCGCCTCAGGGCACCTTGGGAGGAAGCATTTTACAGTGCGGAGCACCAGAGTAGCTGTTTGTGGAGTTACCTGTTGTCCCCCCCATACAACACTTTTTCTGGAGCTGGTCCAAACACTCTAGTAACAAAACAGAGAAGTGGCAGGGCAACTAAAACGAAGCAGATGTTTAGTGAGGAAATGATTTACAAAGGATCAGTTTGGTGGTATCTCTTGACCCTTTTAGGGATGTTCAATAAAAACTACTGGTTCCCATAGCAACAACTAAATTACTTGGTGCTTCAGAGATCTGTGATAAAGGAGGCAAGTCATTACAGGGGAAGGCAGAGTTGGTATTTCTCTCCCTTGCCTTGCAAGAGTAATGATCTGGCAGGACTTGCTGAATATGACACCCCTTCTGAAGAATTTTTCCCACGTTCACCTTATCCAGAAAGATTTGTATATTTAATACTTTCATAAATTTGATTCCCCCACTTTCCTCCTTCGTGAGCTTAGTCCTTTTTTGGAAGCCAGCACTGAGTGAGCCCAGACGGGGAGGGATTGTGAGCCAGGAGGCAGGAGCTTGTGCTTTGCAGTGGGTATTGGCTAGACTTCCCTATCACATCCCTCCTGAACACAAGATGCTTCTGCAAGGTGTCTGGGCCAGCTCCATCCTGCATGGGACACCGCAGCCACCTGCAAGTGAATGCGCTCTGCGTCGCTGTTACCTTGTGCCATCAGTACCGTGCGTTTCACCGCGTTCTCGTCTTCTGTTCTGGTGGCTCTCAGAGCTGTTGTGATTGTGGTGTCTTTACCTGCTTCTGCTCTGCGGCAGGTAGCTCAAGCTGCAGGCAGTTTTTAAGGTGCAGCGGTGCACATGCGTGCTGAGGATGGACCCAGGGCTTGTTTAGCAGAAAGGGCAGCTTGACAGGTCCGTTCCAGCTCTCTGTGTCTCTGCGAATGTTTGGTTCTATGCAGAGCTGTTGTTTCAGTGGAATATGTCTGATACGTGTTGGGAAGACCACCTGTGTTAAAAGCTAGAAAGCCCTATGTAAAATGTTATAACAGCTCAGTTCTTTTGGCATTCAAAGTGCCTTTTGCGCGGTCATTGATGGCCAAGTTCACTTTCCTTTGCAGGTATGAGGTTTTGAGTCCTCTGAATGAAATACAGGTAAGATAAGAGACCTGGACCCGGTCATCTAACTTTTTTTTTTTTAATGTTATAACTGTGACTGCTTTCATGAAATCTCAGAGGGTTTTTGTTGGTTCTTTCTACTCCTGTGGTGGCTGCTGCACCTGTCTGCATCTCTCTGCTAACAGCCCTGCAGCAGATATGTCCAGGTGAAAATGAAAAGTACATTTGCTGGCTTCTTTATTATTTTGAATGACCCCAGAGTCTCCTGTGCTCCTTCAGTGACTGTTCAGAAAATGTAATTCAGCTGGAGCTGGAAAAAAAAAGCAAAAGGAGCTTTGTGGCCCTCAGTGCCTGTGTAGTGAACAGAAATGCTGGGCTAGATCCTCTCCTTCAGCCTCCGGTTTTGATGTCCAGGCAGGATGCTCAGGGAAGCGAACATTAGTTTCCCAGTGCTGATTTAGCCATGCTGTTGTGATGTTGAAGTCATAGCTGATGGTAGCACATATGATTACTACCCTTCATTTTCCTATTAGCCAGCCTAGATCATCTTTTACTTGTCAGAGAAAAGTTTATGAATGGTTGACAGATGAACGTTTGCCAGGTGATGCAGCCAGACTTGGGGATGCTGTTGAGAGGTAAACTGAGCTTCTGCTGTGGTACTTTGTCCAGACAGCTCAGAGCTGGTTCTGAGCCCTATCATTTTGGCATAGATGGAGGTGAACTACAAGGCCGTGGAGAACTGCCTTGCTGCTTTTGCATTTGACAGTAGTAAGAAAATTCTTTATAGACGCACAGAGATGATAACGGTTTGTGATTGAGAGGTGGTGAGTTATGACTGCTCCAAACAAAGCCAGGAGGTTATTGAAAGAGCAGCCTTAGCAGCTGCCTGAAATGGAGCGACCTGGAAGACAACTTGAATAAGCTTTATCTTCTATTACGTTTTCTAGCTAGAGCTTTTTAAGTTACATTATTCCTTTAACAGAAAATACCCAGGATTTTCCTTTACAGCAGAATGCTGTTTTGAAAAGGAGAGGAGAAAGGTAGCATGTGCCCTTCCAGAGGGCATTGCCATCGACAACAAATACTCCTAACGATATTTCCATGACCCAACTAATCCATCTTATGTTTTCTGGCAGTTTGGGGTAACCATACCAATTTGTAAAAGCAGGCTTACTCTTGTCCTGTCTGTCTCACTGCCTGACCTGTGAAAAAGGCTGAATTACTTTGGGAAGGTCTGTTGTTGTAGTGTACATCTGTGTTCACAAAGTTGCACTGATTTCATCACTTGTTTTTGTGGAAGCGAAACCTTGTGATCTTGAACAACCCCGGTTCCAAAATAACGGGAAGCAGAAGTTGGAGTTTGGAAACAAGCTGTGTTGGTGGTGCCGGCGCTTGGGCTTTCTCTGCCTCTTTCTGTGCTGCTGGGAGGTACCTGGGCTGTCGTAATGGGCTCCTCAGCCTGCCTTGATTTAGCATTACACTTTTACAGGTGACAGCCTGTAAATGCCAGATAGGAGCAAATCCCCATGTCAGTTCAGAAACCAACCATGGCAGTTTTACAGTGCTGGATACTCACCCTAGTTGGGGTCTTGAGCAGGTGGTGTTAACGCAGTTGCTAATTGTCATTCAGAAGTGATTATTTCCACTAGTGCTTAATAGACTGGGTAGAATGCAAGCTTTCTTGGAGCCTTGCTGGGAGGCCCTGGAGAGCTGCCTGCTGTCGAGGCCTGTGCCGGGTGCTCCCTGCAGGGCTCCTCCTTTGCTTGTGCCTTCTGCCCGCGCTGCTTCCGCGGGCCGCAGGCTGCTGCTTCGTGCACAGCGTTGAGACCCAAGTGCCAGAAGTGACCTGTGGTTTGGCCTGAAGACCGTTACCGGGCATGTAAGGGAGGAGAGAAGGGAGGCTGGCTGAGCTTCCTTGGAGAAGTGTATTCCCCAAGAACGGTCCCTCCGTGGGGTGTTCTGTGATGGTGCCTAGTGCTCGTTTCTCCCCTTCTCCTACTCGCTAAATAATGCAGATCTGACTGCAGGTGCTAAAACGAGAGCAGAATCAGCTCTTCCTTTTCCTGAGTTGAGACAGGTATAAATTGTCTAAGATGATGCTTATTAAACATTTTTTTAAGCTTATCTTTAATGGTAGACTCTGCTGTTTCTGGGCATTTTCTGCAGAATCTTTATCTTCTATTCTTTCCTGTATCCAGTGGGAGCTGATCAGTTGGGCTGCTTGCTGCCAAAATTCACCACTTAACTGCCTTGTCTTTTCATTGTGAGTTCAGGTGCCTGATGTAAGAATGACCCAGCAGAGAAACAAGCATCCTCACCCTAAACAGCGCACTAGAGAGACAGAGAAAACCAGTGATCTGCTAGAAAAATTTAAAAAAAACACCACTTTTCCTGCCCTGTGGCTTTGAAAAAAAACATTATATGAATTCAAAAAAAAAAAAATCCACAACATCAGCTTTATGGCTAGCGTAAGATTTCTACCGTGGGATTGCTTTAAACACGTGTATTTCATTTTCTTTGTGTCAGAAATCTTTGTTATTAAAGCACTCTTTTCCTTCTGCAGTCCAGGTGAGCAGCCATAATTTTTGAAGGAACTTTAGTTACCTCCTTTGTAATGTAGGAAACAAATTGAGAGAAAATCCTTTGTAACTGGAAGTCCTTTCTCTGAAGCTTCCGGTAGTGCAAAGTCACTGATCTTGTTATCACAGCCCACTTTGTCAGATTAGCCATTCTTTGCAATGACTTAACTGCTTCTTCTGCATAATTACCAGATTTTAGTCATCTGAAATGTGGCAGGATTCAGTACTTGGCTTGGTTAGATGCCTCTCTAAATGGTTAAAGTCCTCAAATATCTGCTAATGCAACTAAGCAGTTGGTAAACAAGTAGGGCTTTACTTTCCTTTGGGAAGTAGACAACTACTGAGGCCATTAAAGTAGTGAGCACACTCAGGGATTCACAGAAGAAACTGCTAAAAAGGCAGAGGAACCTGACCAAAAAAAAAAAAAAAACCCACCCTTTTGTTGTTGTTGTTGTTGTCTTGAGGACTCAAAACAGAAGGTGGCACCTTCTGGCTCCAGGCTGCTGGTAAACGAGTTTTTGTAGCTGCCTTCCAGCTGCCTTGACTTTGGTAATCCCATTTATCTGGGCTTCATAGTGTGGGCAGGTGTGTGCATTTCCTAATAACCCTATATTGGTTATTGCTTGGTGGGAAGGTGTCCTGTGTGGCTGCCGATGCTCGGGGTACCCTTAGGCTTTTCTCTGTTTTGGATTTTGGAATACTGTGCAAGCACCACACTTCTGCTAGAGACTGATCAGACCCTTCTGGCTGCTTCAGTGGAAGCTGGTGCTGGGAGAGGTGCAGTCCCTTGAAAAAGGCAACCCAGGCACGTGTCACTGTCCAAAGCAGAAGAGGTAGCAGGTGGATAGAGCATCTCTGGGTATTTTTCAGGTAAAGATCCTATGTTTGTGGATTTGTTTCGCTAGCAAAATCAGTAACTTGGCCTTTCTCTTATCCGCATGCATGTATATTTATAAAATTCTCCAGCTGGAATTACTGGTGCTTTAAGTTTGATATGGGTGAATGAAGTTGGAATGACACTGATGATTGAAAACATAGTCCAATGATTTAAATTCAAAGTACTCATCAGCTCTAGCCACTCATGCTGTGCAGCTGAAGTAACTCTTGATAGAGCAAGACTGCTAATGTGACCAAGGAACTTGACAGAGCTGTTGTGTGGATGCCAACTTGAGCCCAGTGCTGCAGGGAAGTAGAGCTTGAGAGAAAGCAGAAAGCCCAGGAGAGCAGGACAGAGGCAGCAGGTAGGTGCCGGGTGTCTCGATCGCCACGGTTAAATTGGGTACCTCTTCTCCTGTTCCACAACAGGCAATGTTTACACCTTCTGCAGTTTGCAGTGATTTTAACTGAGGAGTATTGTAGCTCAGGCTAAGCGAAGTAATGGTGCACAGATGCATTAATGCTGATAAAACCATCAGTGCCATTTATTCTTCTGTGCAGACTTAGAGATTTTGGTCTGGGGATTCCTGATGATGGGTCTCAAGTCCCTTGGACTTTAAAATAACAGGTCAGTTGTTCTTTCCTCGTGCGATAGTTTGGATCAGCAGATGGGTTGTTAGTCACCCAAAGTGTTTATTCCACTCATGGCTAAACCTTCCTATTAGATAAGGCTTAATAGTTTTAGCTGCTGAAGTTAGGAAGATGCAGCTGAGATGTGCGAGATGCGCTCCAGAGAGGAGGGTCTAGTCTGCAGCTCATTCCTGGAGCAGTTTGGAGCAAATAGGGGAAAAGAGCAGTATGATCTCGGGGAAAAGCTCTGCTATCGGCTTTGCTAACCAAATTAAGCAAAGGTCAGCATCATCACTGATGACTACATTTAACTCGTGTAGGAAGGCTGCCTCTACCAGTTTCCTGCTGTGAAAGCTTCCTAGGAATAATTAAATGCTCCTTAGATAAAACAAAGCATGATATTTTGCCCCCCAGTCTTGCTTGTGGGCTAAGTGGGACATGGGGAACGTTTGCGTTTTCAAGGAGTGCAGTTTGTGCCAGAGGTTGGGAGCAGGGGTAGCTCACGGGGAAGCCGTGCTGTGGGACGGCGCGTTTGTCGGGTCGCTGCCCGTGCTCTGGGGTGCGTCGATGCCCGCGGCGCAGGTGCCGCGGAGGAGGTGGTGGTGGGCGCCATGCGGCTCGGGGAGCCGAGCGCAGCACGGAGGCTGCGCGCAGGGTTCGTGCGTGTGCGGCATGTGTTCTGAATTACTGCGCATTCCTCCCTCTCCTGCATTCCTGAAATCCCACAGCAGAGATTTGTCCTGTGTTTTTCTCTCAAATTTGGCTGTAAAGCAGTTACAACTGAGGAGAGGTTGAACGTGGTGCTCGGGGAGCCGCAGCAGCTCTTGGCGTTTCTGTGGTGTCGCCTGCGTCGCGCGCAGCCGCGGGGCGCCGGGAGGGCCCCGGCTCGTGGGCGCCCGCCGCCCCGCGCCGTCCGCCGGGTACCTCCTGCGCGCAGCGTCCTGCGCACGCGGGG
Source organism: Tinamus guttatus (assembly GCF_000705375.1). The sequence goes on along the minus strand of NW_010580578.1, from coordinate 301,662 downwards.
CCGGGCGGCTGGATGTGTCGGCGATTATTCGTGCTGGTTTGGCCTCGCAAACCAAGGGCCTCCTCCGCAGACCCAGAGCAACTCGCCAACAGGGTTGTCCTTCGTGTTTTCTTGTTAACGCGATTTTTCTAAATCCCAGTTGAGGGTAAAAAAAAGAGCTCCAAGAACTGTGTTCTTGCCATGAAAATGTGATGCATTTTTGTTAACCTGCATTGGTGCAGAACCGTAGGCATAAGCTTGATACTTGCGCTGGACTTCTTAGCCTTTCGTTGTGTCATAGCTGTAGATTGTATTTGAAAGACTTTACAGTGCTCTGGAGATTGCATCTGTCATTCTCATGCGCTTACCGTCACTTCAGGTTATATCATGCTAGGAGAAATTAGCACGAAGCTGTGAACAGTGGGATACCGGCGCAGCTCTACATCAGCAGAACGGACGTGTGTTTTTACATTGCAGCGGCTGGTTTAAAAGTCCTTCTGTCAGATCTGCTGTCTTCCTCGAGTGTCCAGTAGACACGATTTAGCTGTAGTCAGCATCGTAACTGACAGCTGAGAGCGTTGTCATTTTGGATTAGATTTCCTTCTTAATTAGCATGCAGCCATTTTAAATCATTTGGGTATATTTGGGGCTTTGAAAAGACCAATACTGTTATTTGAAAATTACAAGTTTATTAACATATTGGCAAAATAAAGGCAGTGGCTGAGACCTGTGTTAGAGGATAAAGCTTTGCCTTTATCTGGAATGTTGATTCTTGTGCAAGAAATATTTTCATACAAAATATCTGAAGGAAACTGAAAAGAATGAGAAGCTGCTGGGAACGGTGCTCACACTGGGATGAGAGGTGAAGATGTCAAAGTGCACCAAAAAGCATACGGTAAAAAAGGATGTGTGAAAAATTGTGGTGGGGGGGACTGTGACCTCAGGAATGGGTCCTGTGTTGGGAATAAGGCAATCTCAGCTTGGATTTGCCATTAGAAGAGCCTCTGTTATGGCACACCTTTCTGCGTGGCCTTGAAGTCACAAGTGACAAATACATTCTGCACATCGAGCAGCGAGGATGGGTGTGAGCATTACCCCCAACGGCCTCTCCTGCACAGGGATCAGCGACCTGATAAGTCAGCAGTTCAGTAAAGCTGTTATTTCCCTCCGGTCCTCTTGCCTTCCAAGAGGCTTCTGCTCATGATGCTTCATCCCTGCCCTCACTTCCCCTTCCTGAGGCTGGAGGTGGGAACATCAGTGGATACACCATGCTTTGACTGCAGCACCCTGTGCCTGGAGGGTTGTGCGGTTCTGTTCAGGGCTGTAAGAATAGGGGAGCATATATTTGATCGTGCTAGCATAAGGAGAGGAGTAAATAATTCCTATTCAAAAAGATTTGTCTGATGCAGAATTTCAGCCCAGATTATCCTTATGGGTATGCCAGAAAGATGTGTGTGCTGAGAATTGTTTAGGTTTATCTTTCTGTGATGCAGAGAGTGGATAGTTTTCGTGCTGGAACATAGACCAGCTCAGGGGAGCATTTACAAATGCTGAAGCTTTCCCAGATTAATTCAGTGATCTGCTTACTTGGAACCTACTTCACCAGTGGGAAGAAAAGAATATTTCAACTTTGTAATGTAAAGAATGTCTTCCTGATTCTCTTTACTGACTGTATAAATGTGAAAGCAAAGCACTCTGGCCTAACGTAGATCCGCTGACAAGGAAGTGTCACGTGTATGTTGCGGTTGATACCTGGTTGATTTTTGTACATGTTAGTGTATGTTTTGCTAACCGTGTATTCAGATCCAACATGGGCACTTGGCAATGCCAGGGTCTCCAGGATAGCATGGAGATGCGCCACACTTCAGAAAGTAAGATACAGAGATTTGAAAAATGAACAAGAGTGTTCCAGTCTTTGAGGATAAAAAGAACCACAGATTCGAAAACACCTGCTGCTGCTTTCTCCTGTCTTCAGCAACACACCTTTTTTGCTATTAATCTCCCTACAAGGAATCAGTATTTTTTTTGGTTACCTGGGATCACTGGTAAATTGATGTCATTTTTGCTGCAGAATGAGTACTTTTCTAATCTTTGTCTAACGTGATTAAAAATGTAAAGTTCACAGAAACCTGGTGGATTGTGTCCATGGCAGACTGGAAAGTGGCTCCTTGTCTCACTGCCTCAACAGCTGCTCCCGGCTCCCTGCTTTTTCTTTCCCATCCTTTTCCAAAGGGCAGTTCTCCCCTTTTGTGATTTGCAGCTTTCCCCCTCATTACGGTGTCTTCGTTCCAGTGCTAAAATTGCTCGCGAAGCCTCTTGAAGAGGCAGTAGGCTAGAAAGCTCTTCATGCAGCGTGTTAAAGGGCTCTGGAGACCGCTGTGTGCGGAGAGCTTTCTGTGAGAGCTTGCGTCAGGGTGAGGAACAACGGTGGGGGCTGCAGGAGAAAACTGGCCCAAACCTTCCTTCAGCTGAGACTAATAGCATTCAGAGCCCAAAAGAAAACCCTGTTCAAATTAATGGTTTCCAAGGGGGGAAAGATCCAGGAATGGCTGTGGGGAGGGGAGGAAGCTCTGTGCACACTGGACAGAGCAGCATAGAATCGTTCAGGTTGGAAAGGACCTCTAGGACCTCATGAGCTCACTTTTCTTCCTGGGATGTAGGAAAGCGTGGTTTGGCCATACCTGTCATTGAAAAGCGTGTTATTTCTTCTTCAGCAGCCTTCGTGTGTAGATGGGAGGTAAGGCGCAATTGCACCACATGATCCTTCCTCAACCGTGGAGACTCTATGACATTAATCCCTGTTTTCTGTGCGCTGCAGGAAGTTCGTCTGCATTTCTGTAGCGTCTCCCTCCCTTCTGCCCTTTCATACAGGCGCCCTGTATGTGCCTGGTTTTAGGTTTCTGAGCTGTGCTGATTTTCTGCAGTGGTCAGGAAGCAAAATGTTCCCTGATGCCCAGTATGACCCAGTAGCGCACAGCTTGAGAGGAGACAGGTTCTCCCTCCGTAAAAGGTGCCGGCCGTTGGCCGTGACTCCGCGTAACGTGAAATTCCCTCGTCGGCTGCTGCCCATTGGTGCCTCATCCTTGAGAAGGGAGCCAGGCAGGCGCGTTTGTCCTGGGCTTCTGAGACAGCCTAAAGGCGCCATCGGAGACCTGTCCTCTGAGCACAGCGTCATCCTGGCGGCTGCGTCAGCGGCCTCTGATGTCGAGCAGTAGAAAAGGCAAATAAACGAGAATTCTGGAAAAAAGAACTTAAAAGTGGGTACCGCTATGTAGGTGATGTGCCAGGGGCGTTGCACATTGGCAGTTCTTTATATTTTCTTTGATCTAAAGCATTGTGCTAGTAATCTAATTAACATTGAGCTGGGTTTCCAGTACAGTAACGTGTTTGGTTCAGTAAGAACACATTTAAGCTAAAGGTTAATGAAAAGAGTTTTCCTTCCATTGAATTCATTAAAAATAGTTCTACAATCAACACTTCCTAATAGAAAGGAGATTAAATATTCATGTCTCTAAATTTCTCATGTAATTTTTGATTGTCCTTAATCTGTGTGTCTCTGGGATGGATTCTGAAAGTGTCTGAAAACTATTGAAAAACTAATTCAGATATTAATTGCAGATTTATCCTCTATAAGGAAGAAAGACTTCTGCATTTGTATATTTAATACATATATATGAACACAGGTTTAATTTTTTATTATGGATGGAGAGAAATAGTGATGAGGTCTTATCTGCAAATGCATTACTAGGAGCAGATCTAAAGAAGCAGTATTATGCTCCTGAAGTACTTTTAAAGAATTACAAAGAGATTTTTTTCTTTTGTTGTGACAGCTTTATTTGCATTATTGAAGCAGCTTTGACTGAACCAAAAGTGCAGCAAAGTTTGCATCAGAAGGGTATTAGCTGGACACAAAGATAAAACATGAATAATGAATATCAAAGATGCTTCTTAAGGATTTAAGTGCTTTTTATAACAGAGACAGTGTCTGCACACAGTCTCTGCAAATGGATGGTCTGTTATCCAGTAGCTCTCAAGTGAGTTTTAGATACCCTTTGGTTGAGAGGCTTTGCCAATGTGTCAGCTGTGATCAGAAAACGTTTCTGCACTTCTTGCTGTGGGCAGGGTCTTGGTGTCCCAGCTAAGGGAAATGCAGAGGCTCTTTGGGAGCTCTGCGCGTCTGCATGTTATGTTGTTGCTGATGTAGGAATGGAAATATGTCGTGACAAGAGAATAGAGTTACTTTGAGGATGTTGCTCCCATGAATGGTTCCCTTGGAAAGGAAGGAGCAAAGAACACTCTGGTAAATGTGCTCAAAATCATGAGTTGGGGCTCAGTCCTCACGAGTCCATATGTACACTGGTGCTTCCAGTGGGGTTGGATTGGGTTTTTCATTAGTAGTTTTTCATTAGTCTAGCTCACACCTTGGATCACATTTTTGTTCTTTTACCTGGCTATTGTAACTGCTGTTGCTCCCAGCCCATCGCATTTAGTGTGGCCAGACCGGTGCCTGTGTCTGCTATTCCTGCTTTCCAGGTGCTTCTCTGTGTTCCCGCAGTCTCGTTTCTCCCTGCTCTCTGTTCTGACTTGCCTCGTTCCCCGCTCTGCTCCCTGCACATCCGGCCCTGTCCCGTGTTACCTACCCTGCAGCTCACCCCGTGCTCTTCCTGGTTTCCTCCAGCTCCATCGGAACGTTCCTGCAAGATCTTCCTGCCTTGTGTCACACGTTCCTTGCCTGGGAGTGCTGGGTGGCCTGGTCCCCCGCGCTGCCTCCGAGCTCTTGGATAACGACGTCTGCATTGCAGCTGCACCGTGCTGCGAGTCCTTGCTTGGCTCTCCGGCTGATGCGTTATTTGTTTCTTTAATTTTCCATTCATAATAGTACCAGTAAGAAGTCCCGTTTTGAACATGAAATATAAAAATACCATCTTTCGATGGTATTGTGTGTGCCAGGCACTGTTTCTTTTCCGTAGCGAAGCGATTTTCAGCATTCCGAGTTGGACATCCTGGCTCAAAAGGATTCCATAGCTGAGGCAGGACGATGCTCGCGTGTTACCGTGCGCGTGAGCCCTGACGTGTGGGGGTGACGCGGGTGTGAGATGGGGTGTTTGCCCACCCAGCAAGTGAGATGGCACCGGCTCCTGTCTGGAGCTTTGCCTGGTGTTTCACTGCAGCTGGAGCCTTGAATGTATTTTGATCTCTACTAGCACAACATTTATGTTGGACTCACTGGCAAGAGCTGGTGAGAAAGAAGATTCCTTGTACCCTGTGTGAACCAAGAGAGCAGAAAGGGAGTTCTCAATACAATAAGTATTTGGTTATAAGCAGATTGTAACAGGTAATCTTCTGAATCCAAAGGGAAAGCTTTTCTTAAGTAGCTATTACCATCTTTGGTCTCTAGCACAGTCTAAAGGAATTGCCAGAACTGAGGAAGCTGCACTAGGGAGAAGCGCCCGGGTGGGCAGTCACAAGGCAAACGCAATGTTGCTGTTTTTGACTGTGGCCAAAGTAACCAAAGAAACCAGAATGTGCTTTTGTAGCCCAGTGGCCACCAACATGAGGTCACTGCTCATGCAGGTTTGGTAGGTGGGACTTGTATCAATTCAGTAATTGCTGTCTCTTCTCTCTGCTTTCAGGCATACTTCCGGCAGGGCGTAGCCCTTCAGTACCTTGGGCGTCATGCGGATGCACTGGCAGCATTTGCGTCGGGCCTGGCTCAAGATCCCAAGAGTCTTCAGCTTCTGGTTGGCATGGTCGAGGCCGCCATGAAGTCCCCCATGCGAGGTAAGCGTCAGGAAGTCTCCTGAAGGACCCTGGTCTGCAGCTGAGGCTCTGAAAGAGGAAGCAGGTTCAGGCCATGTGCGATGCTGAGACCCCATCTGCAGGGAGAGGATCTGGAGACCTGCAGGGAAAAGATGCAGGAATTTACTTCTCTGTGGAGTTGGAGAGTGCTGAGACAAGACCTCAAAATAACAGGAGGGAGGTTAATATTCCTGTGATGTGATGAAACAGTGAGATGACAATACCCAGCTCCAGAGATACTGGAGCTGGATCCAGCTGATGCTGTGTAGTATTTCCCATGAAGTCCTTTGTCTTTTGGATTTTGTCTAATAGCAGTATGGATTGTGCACTGCAGTGGACCTGGCAGCAGGCCGTTCTACAGTTCACTTTTATTCAGAATCACCATTAAAATCGCATGGGGCTTGGAGTGGTTCTGCACCACGTTTTGGCTTTCTTTTGTAATGTCCCATTTGCAAGGGCAGGTATTTTTCCACTAGAGGAATGGGGCAGCCTCGTCGCGGTGTCTAATGTGTTTTTCCTGCAGGCTCTGCCGCAGTGCCCTGGCAGTATTTCCCAGGAGGAGCAGAGCAGTTCTCATCCTCTGCTGCAGACCATGGGGCTCAGTGGCCAAGCCAGTCTCACTGAGATGAGAAAATATCCCCGTCTGTTCTTCTTTTTACAGTGTTTTTAATCCACCCTCTAAAATGAATTTGTCCAGAGGTTTCTTTCCTATATAGCAGTTGCCTGTGAAGGTAATTTCATTTTGTACCCAGAGGCACCGTGGCTGCTTAGAAAGCAGGTTTGGATGTGAGACTAGGCGCGCTGAATTTCAGTAATTAGTTTTTGTAAGTGACACTAGATCCACTGAACACATTTGGTACAAGCTGCCGGTTTCTCCCACAGGACAGTCTTGCTGTACACCAACCAGGTTTGAGTTGCTTCTGGATTTGGAGAACGTGCTGCCAGTGCTTCTGGGGATGTGGCACTTCTGTGCAAGCATCCCCAGTCAGACTGGGTGACCTGGCTGCCCTGTCGTGGTGCAGCTGTATAGCAATACTGCTGCTCCTTCTTGTGCATTTTGGTTCTGCGACTCTTCTGTTGTTATCCTCCCACTGATGGGTTTGATAGATTTTTAAAGTGACTTTGCTTATGGAGCATTAGTTTTATGTTGTGTAGGTGTATGTGCTGTGTCACTGTGATGTGCTAGTGTAATGATACCCTGTTTAGGCTGTAACTTACATCACATGCTCCCTGTTTGCTTCTTCAGGGAAGTGTTAAAATCCTCTGTTGTCATTGTTTTTACACTTAGTCATTATGGAGAGGTAAAAATCCTGAAAATGAAGAGCAAAGGGCTGAGTTTGCTGCAGTAATGCTGATTTGGGTCAGAGCAATTGAATCAAGTGACCTAGTAAATGTTGAAAATTACATTTTAAGCCAGCATGGTTGGTTTCATGCAGCAAATCCTGGAGTCCTGGAATACTGACGTGTTCATTGAAATGTGCAGCCAAGCATTAATCTGAATGATAAAATAATTAGACCAGTTTAGTCCAGCAGGGCCAGTTTCGCTGCTTCACAGGACTCCTACCCTGTTTATGAGAGCAGACAGGGCTGTGGTTTGAAGAGGTTCTTTCCTGTAGCTCTTCTGTCTTGGTGCAGATTGTGGACTCTGATACCTGAACCAGCACAGGTGCTTCAAAGACGTTCAGCCAAATGCTAGTGCTACAGGAGCAGAGAAGGCAGTGATCTCATGCACTGGTGATGGCACATTCTCAATTCCCTGCAAAACCCTGCAGGTGTTTTCTCTACCCTTACTCATTAGGTCAATCTGCAGAGCTCAGCAGAGGATTGCTCTGTATTTTTGTGTTGTCTTCCTGAAGTACTTTCTACATGCAAAACATCAGCTTCCTTATTATCTGTCCTGCCCTGATGCGCTCGTGCTGCATATTGGAGGATGTTTTTGAGCTCTAAGCTCTCATAGTAAACATTGGTTTGATGTAAGCTGTCTTGACTCTTAACTCATGTGTATCATCTGGTTACCAAAAACGAAGATGAAGTGTTTGGCTAATTTATAGATGTAAATAGCTTAGTTGAGTAACTCTGCCTTCTTTTCTTGTATTGTAGAATCCCTGGAGCCAACCTATCAACAGCTGCAGAAGATGAAGCTGGACAAGAGCCCCTTCGTTGTGGTGTCTGTGATAGGCCAGGAACTTCTGACTGCAGGTCATCACGGTGCATCTGTGGTTGTGCTAGAAGCTGCCCTGAAGATCGGCACTTGCAGCCTGAAGCTAAGGGGATCAGTGTTCTCTGCGCTGAGCAGCGCTTACTGGTCCCTGGGGAATACAGAGAAAAGTACTGGATACATGCAGCAGGACCTGGACGTAGCCAAGTCTTTAGGTAGAGTTCTCCTTTCACTCGCTTAAGTGCTGGCTCCATACAGATGGAATGAATTAATAGTTGTGTCAGTAGCATAAATGAAGGGCAACATCATTCTGTAGTACTCAGATTTCTGTGTCGTTTCACAAGCTGCTAAAGCAAAGGTAGAATTTGCAAAATGCGCAAACTACAGGCTTGTGCAGCACTGTTTATCTGTTGTGTGTGAGGTGGGTGATCAGCAGATGAGCTAAGCTTTAGCGGGGTCCTCTAACTCATGAGTATCATGTTCCAGTCTTTCTGCTGGACACCTCCAGCAACCCCTATGTTCTCTAACCTTTATTTTGTTTGCATGCAACTCAGGTGACCAGACGGGCGAATGACGAGCTCATGGAAATCTGGGCTCTGCATTCTTCTCCAAAGGAAACTACCGGGAGGCCCTTACTAACCACAGACATCAACTGGTGCTCGCCATGAAACTCAAAGACAGAGAGGTAGGAATCTTAACAAATAGACTGGATTGGGAGTAAATGCCAGATGTGAACATCGGGGCCCTTGTCTGTCTGTCTGTCCTGTTGCTATTCTGAATTTTTGGAAGCAATGTGACCTGTCTTCCCAACCTTTCAGTTGCTTTCTGTTGTGGAAGTCATACGCATCAATAGATACAGTCAGTTATTTTTGTATGATTGACAGGATACTTGGTTTATATTCTGGGCTCAGCCTACCTCTGATTTTGTTTGAGCAAGTTCTACCTCTCTGTGTCTCTGCTTCCCTTCCTGTCCGTTTTGTCTACCTCACATAGACTCTGGGATCTCAGGGCAGAAGCTCTTGCTGAGTACATGTAGATGTGACATCTTATGTGGTTGATCCATGACTGTCATCAGCTCCAGTTTTTCCTGTGATGTAGATGATAATAATTGGAACTGTATTAGGGGATGTCATATATTGTGTCTTTTCCAGGCCAGTAATGAGCTAAGTTCCTGCCCCAAACATTCACAGTCTTCATAAAATAAGCTGTGTTTAAAAAGTAGTGAAGAGGGAAAGAATCCATGCAAGCCTAAATACACGGTTTTGTCAAGTGTAGAATGGTTTGGTCTGGATGTGCTTTGCCTTGGCTGTTTACTGGTCAGCTTCTGAAGTGTTATGCCGGGCTCTCTGCCAGTGTGGAGAAGCACGCTGCGTGGACGCAGGAGCGTGACCCAAGAGAGCCTGCTGCAAGTTCACTCTAAGGACAGAATCATAATTTTAGTGCAAGTTGCTCTCTAGTGGGTTCCCCTCTAGTCCGAGTGGGGAAAGGGAGGGCTTGTGGGTTGTCTGACAGATGAGCAAGGGGGAACAGTGCAGGTTTGAGTACGTGTAAATGCAAAGGAAGTTTCTGTGAGACTCAAAAAATGGGCAAATGAGTTTCTTACCAATGACTGCTCGAAAGATCCATCTGCAGTAGTTAACTGCTTTACTAAAGTGCTGGTTTATGATTTAGGTATCAAGTAAGCCATTGAGAAATGCATCTTTCAGTAGGTTATAGAGGGACTGTGACTGGGGAAGGGACCCGCAAAACAATTTTGTGATTATTTTACCAGCTGGAAAAACTTCTGAATCACTCCCGATTTCCCCGTTTCCGTTCAGGTTAGTCAGAGAAGCTGTTACCCATCATATTTTATAGCCTTGTTGATTAGGAGTCCCTGTTCTTGCTAAGAATCTTAATCTATGTAACTGCTCCTCCTCCCCGAGACTTCTCCAAGCAGCAGATTTCCCCCTGCCCTTGTGGTAGGGGTCAAAGAGGGGATGGCAGGAGCGTTCGGAGAGAAGGACCCGGCCTGCCCAGGCACCTGGCTGAGCGGGGCAGCCAGTCCGGGGCCTCCACTGCCGGCAGGCTTTGATCTAAGCGCAACCCAGCAGTTAACCTGGGACAAATACAGAAAACGAAGTTTTAATTGTGATGGTTCTCAGTTTATGACACATCTGGGTACATAATTAACAGTTATTGACAACAAATGACTACTTGGGTTAGCAAGAAAGCTGAGCTACTTGGATTTCCTATAGGATGTAACCACAGGAAATTAATTTGGCGCTTTCTGATGACATCATCTTGACCACAGAGCTTCCTCTGAACAAAAAGCTGTTTTTCTTGGCCTCCTTTGCAGACATTTTTATAAAGAGAATGTTATAAAGTTGCAGTAGTGCTGATGTGAATTCCACCAGAAGGGAGTTTGGTGTGTGACTGTAATGAGGTAATAGTTTTACCTCCAACTGTACAGAGAATTGGTGTAGAAGGTAGAAATGTTCTTTTGTACGAGTGCCCACTGCCCTTGCGGGAAGCTCTGGGCTTCAAGGTGCTGCAGTGCGGGCTTGTCCTGCAGGCGTCTGCCGGGCTAAGAGCGTTTGAACTGCGGTTAAAGAGAAGACACGGCGCAGCTCGGTTGTCTGTCACTTCTCCGTGATGATGAAGCAGAGCAGGTTTTGGCATGGACTGTGCTGGCCTGTGCAGACTCTGGGTCTGCCTTGAGGTGAGGATCCCTGGTGCAGCCTGTGCTGCTCGTGTCACATCTCCTGCACTAAGGTAAGGGTAATGTAGACGCAGCGCTCAGTGCTCCGGCCGTGCTGCTGGTCCAGCCTGGGTTTAGCTGACGGGTCCTTTAGAGCGTCCAGGTGAATAGCGTAAGGCTTGACCATGTGCTCATAAGTGCATCTGTGCAGCTCATCAGAACACCTCGCAACCAATTTTGAGGAGAGAGATGGGGCAAAAGACCAGCTGCAATAATTATTAAAAGTACAGAGAGAAGATAAATTGTAATGAATTCCTGAATCTTTATATAAAAGATTTTGTGCATGCGAGTAAACTGGAGCTGGGTTGCAGGGCAAGGTTTCACTAAAAGGATTTAGTTAACCTTAAGTATAATTTACTGATCTGAATTTGACAGCAAACTTAAAATCTACGTCTTACGATCACCTTTCAGGAAAAATAGGTAGTAAATCTAAACTCTAGACAGTCAGTTACCAGATCAGTGCAAGACCTTATTGCCCTTCAGGCGTAGCACTACAAGTTCATTCTTCTTTGAAGAACCTAAAGATGCCAGAGGAGCTCTCCCCTGCAGACCATAAATTGCAGAACTACAAACTCCTTTTTCAAGTTTGTTGGCCTGCTTCCTTAGTGCTAGACTAAAGGTGTCAAGGCTAAATATGCGATCCGACTGTGTCTGCACTACAGAGAACCTGCCAAGTTGTAGAAGAACAGCAGTGTTTGTTGGCTGTCATGTACAAATATCAGCCCATGTAGATGTTCCTGCCTTGCTGCAGATGCAGAAGGAAGGCCGGGAGTTCACGTAGCTGCCGCGTGGTAAAGCTGCTTGTGTCTTGGCTGGTGTGTGCGTTGTTTTGCAGTGGAAACTACCTAGTTTTAATGGAGATGCAGGCTGTCAGTGTTCATACAATACCTTTAAAGTAAATATTCTGTCTTCAGTACTGGGTAGCCTACTCTTGTGAAAGCCGCTAGGCAATCCAGGTGGTCCATGTTGCTGCCGCATCATGAGCTCAGTTTAGACAGGGGTAGTCAGTGCGATGAGCTGTGCCAGGGCCGGGGTGAGGTCAGGAAGTTGCTGCGGTGGCTTTCGATGTCTGCAGCGGCTGCGCTCCCGTGCCCTGCTCCCGGCTGTGCCGGCTCGCTGTGGGAGGTCTCTGCTGGGACGGGATGGAACGGCCCTTTCCGATGGCTCTTTGCTACCGGTGCCCCCTCCGGGTGGTTCGATTTGAGGAGAACTGCTCGAGAGGCCTCTGTGAAGCCAGAGGACTGATAAGCTAAAGGGATGGCAGGGTAGGAGCCAAGTGTTTCTCATGGACCGGCATGGCCCTTCCTGTGGGATCGCCACGCGTGTACCACACTTGGGCTCTTGTCTTGGGGTGACTGCTGGCACCTCAGCGACTCCCTGGCCAAGCAGCTCCCTCTCACTTGGGCCATCAGGTGCCGCCTCTTGCGGCCTTGCATTTAAAGCAGCAGGGCAAGGAGGCAGAATCACAAAGCAGCCGTAACGAGATGAGCGCGTGCACGGAAGTGCATCGCCCCGCGCTCCAAAGCGAGCGCGGCCTCGTGCTCAAGGCGCAGCACCCCTCCTCGCCCCTCACGGGGACGGAAGGGTCCGCTCAGGATCTCTTGTCCTGGGCCTGGAGAAGAGACATGGTGTGACTCACAGGTCTGTTCCTACAGCCTCTTTCCACGGAGTTTGACTATGGGCAAGGAGGAGGCAGGAGGTTGGGACGGATAGATGGACCAAAGGTGCTGGACCTGCTCTGTGCAAGGAAGGTATCTTGTCCCCAAGCTGATGCAGGGTGTCTAGTGGAGTGAGCGAAGCAAAAAAGAATACACATAAAGCATAAGCAAGCAGCTTCAGCATGTGGCTCTAATTCTACAGTCCTTCATCCTCATTACTGTCTTCTCTGGACGCCGAACGTGGACCAAGAGTGTCCCTTGGCTGCTGGGAGCTGCCTGGCGTGCTCTTCAGCTGCAGTATAAAATAACATGTTATTGCCTTGCCTTGTACCGCAGTCCAGAATGCTTCAGCCTTGCCTACAAGGGATGGACCAACCTGATCTCTTCTCTCATAAATGCCTAGTCCTCTCTAATGAAACTAAAAGGGAACTCTTTAGCATTGGCTTAAATGAGTAAGTCACATATTTTACGGTAAAAATTTAGCAGACTAAATAAAAAGTGGGGAAGGGAGGATGAGATCAGACTGGATGATAAGAGAGCTAGACTGAGATGTGCCAGACCAGATGCTGAGAAAAACTTAGAGGAGAGTTTTCCTCCCCTTCCGTGGAGCATTAACCACAGTGTTTGAGCTCTGTGCAGCATACAGCATGTGTGCAGGTAGCGTTTTTGAAATAGCAGAACTGTTAGTTACGTTATACACTTATCTCTTACTGCCTTTGGTGCAACAGAAGGAACGCAGGAACTAGGCAGCCTGCTTCAGTGAAAGAGTGAAACCTAACAGACAGTAGCAGGGCAGCAGAGAGAAGTTTTGCCTCACAGCATTTGAGTCCTGTGCACAGCCGGGCTCTGCGCTGTCCGTGCGGAGCCCTGGGCCCTCCTCCTGCTGCTGCGCCAGGTCTCTGGGCTGGGTCACAGGTACGAGCTGCTTCCAGCGCGGCATCCTGCAGCCCATCCGGATGGCGCCGCTCCGGAATGGGCTGCTCTCCTCACCCCAGGCAGCTGCCCAGGCTCAGCACATAGTGAGTGAAATGCTGCTGGTCTGCGTGGCGGGTGGGTTGGATGGTTTTATACTTGTTGATAGTTTTTAAGAGAGCGTGAGAAATGCGTGCAGCGAGGTAAAGACTTTGGTTAGGTGACATCTGCCTGCAAAATCTCACTCGTACCAGGTTGCGATTCCTGTAGCGTGTCTGGGAAAACACAGCGCGCCCAGGAATTCTCTGTGGTGTCTTTGCAGGATTTGTTTACTGCATGTGCAGGCAGACTGTGTGCGCCCTGTCCTTTCTGAACACTGTGTAAGGCACTGCCAAGAAAACCCCTCTGTTGATCGTTTTGTTCACCCATCATTGGTCATTTGGGTGCTCAGCAGTGGGCTGGGTGCTGCTTCTGCACCGTTTAGCTTTGGGCAGATTCTGCATCATTTATTGTCATGGTTTGGGCCTGCCAGTTGGACAGGTGAATGGAGGGCCCTGGGATACTGGGACTTTGCCCAGGCAGTTTTTGGCTTTGGAAATTCTCCCCTAGCTGCTGGATTCGCCCGTTGCCTTTCCCAGGCTCATCATGTGCGCTCTGAATTGTGCTGTCTCCCGGTCTTGGTCTTGAGCCTCTGCCTGGAATTTGGAAGATGAGTAGAAAAGCAGCGTCTAGAAGCCAGTGGTTAAAAATTCGCAAACTCCTTAGAAAACACCAACAGAAACAGAGGCCTTTTACACGGCATTCACGTGGCTTTGAGCTGGAGGAGAAAAATGTTCCAGAATAATCTGTTCCAGTCAGCTCAGATACTTTGAGCCTTTCCGCTTCCAAGCATCTAAAGTCAAATCTATCTCAAGTCCATCTGATCAAAGAACATTTGGCCTCCTCCCAAGTCAGAAGCGGTGAGAGGGCCCTACAACATCTTGCAGGAGGGACAGCGCGAGGTTTGCAGAGCTGGACCAGGAGATGGGAGGAACAGAGGAGATGTGAGCACCGTACGTGCTTGGCCTGTACCTTTGCATTCGCATTTTTTAGGGAAAGGAAAAATCTGAAAATCTTATGGCTGCAGTTATCTTGTTGTGTTTGCAAACAGTCTGGAAAATGAGGGCAGGATATAAATACCTCTCAGAAGAGGACTGGAAAGAGGCTTTGGGCTAAAGCACTGAGTCATGCATGAAAACCTTGACTGAGATGTCAGCAGCGGCCTGGGGGGCAGAGTGGGGAGATCTCCAGCGGGCGGTGGAGCTCCGCAGGGCGAGCAGAGCCGGTACCTCCGCGCTGCTCTGCTCTCCTGTCTTCTGTGCCTTTTCCCCATCCTTGGCGAAACCACTGCTTCAAAATAATTTATTGCAGTTGTCTACTGGAGCAAAGCAGATTATCTACTGCCTGCAGCAGTGTGAAATGAGAAATATGAGCATATACCCTTGCTCCTTATAGCTTTATTACATCTGACTTAAGTTCCAGAAGAAAATGAGAGACAAGGAAGGGCTTTGTTACTCACTTATACATGTTATTAATACCACCACTGTTAATACAATAAATGATAAGCTTAGAGTGCAACCTCTGCTACTGTAGTGAAGAGGAACTGACTTTCACTTTTGAAGCATTTTTGGGTTAGAGATTGGGAATGCTGAAGAGTTTTTTTGCTAAGAATTGTCTGTGTTTTGTTTACTAATAGCACAAAACCCTTAAGAGAGTACAGCCCGTTGGCATAGTGCTGCATATGGACTTTGCATGAGTGTTCTCCCATTTCCATAGCGTAAAAAACACAATATTTTATGGAAAAGGGAAAGCAGCAAGGGATGGGTGTTTGTAGTGCATCAATATAAATAAGTATTTTTTAGTTTGTTTTTTCAATATGCCTTCTGTCTTTTTGGGAGTCTTTTAAGGGATCTTTTAAGTCCTCGAGGTACTTTTCAGAAATTGAAACAAGCTGCTTTTTGATTCAGCCTCTGCGTGAGAAACAGCTTTCCAAATCCCATGTCACTTGACAAACAACAGTATGGTTGATTAGACTGCTAACCACTGGAGCAGAAGACGACTCCTAATCTCTGCTCTCCGAAGAGGTGAGGGACCAGGCCCAGTTCCTAGCAACTTGATGGAAAATTATCCACAGAAAAGAGAAACTGGTAAAGATATCCTTGCACTGTTGTGGACTTGATACTTAAAAAAGTTAGGAAATAGTTCAAAAAAGGGTCATTTTTCCTTTGAAAACTGTTATCTGATCTGGCCCTTGCATGAAGACTCTCAGAGCCTTCTTGCTGATTTGAGGCCAGTTTTGATGTTTTCATTATTAATGGGAAAGAAAGCAGCCTGATTGGGACCAGACTGCTGAGAGTCACTTGTTACCCAGAGCAATCTATGGATTTAGGCCTCGGTGTTGCATGAATGGGCACATTCCAGGTGTGCAACTGCCTGTAGCTTCCCACTGAGCACCTAAAATAATGGAAGGGCCCAGGAGGATTTCCAGGGATGGGCCTGAAGGCTGAATGGAAGCGGACGGGGCCTGAGGCGTCCCGGGAGGCTCGTTCCCGTGCCGAGAGTCCATGCGGCTTGGATGGTTGTGTCACAGCTGCCCGTCTCCGATGGCCTCGTGGTCCTGCCTGTGGCTGCTTCGGAACAGAGTGCTGTCTCCGCCGAGCTGCTGCAGTTGCTGCTCTCACAGATCCTCAAGAAAGTGTTCGTATATTCGGGTCCATAATTTCTAGAGTCACTGCTGATTCTTTGCTAGACCGTGAGGGTGACCTGATCTGTGGAACCCAGAGCTCAGCGTGGTTCCTGCCCGCAGGCCCTAGCTGGGCATAACAGGCCAGCGCAGGCGTGAGCGAGCGGTGCTGCTCTGGGACGCGAGGTGGGCACCAAAGTTCTCTGGACTTCTTAACGGGACAGCAGCTCTGCCTTTCTCCTTAGTACTTCAAGCTGCCCTTGAAGTCCCAAGCTCTTCAGGTCCTGTAGTTTTGGCCTAATGAAACTTAGGAGAGATTTGACTTTGTCTGCAGAGTGATTGTGTGTCTTCCTGGCCATTTTTTTCTGCCATTATTCAAATCACTAAAGCTGGATCTTTGTTTGGCACAGACGTTTGGCTCTGTTGTTCTGTGTACAAAGTTACAGCCCTTTTCTTTTCCAATTCTTATTGTTCCCATGTATCCTTCTATTTCAAACAGCTCGTCTCTGAGAAAGCTCCAATTAATCACTGCAACATCTGACCTGTGGTGTAGGTATGAGTTCCAGGCTTGACGCCCTCGTTAAGAAGAGCAGCGTTTGCCTCCGCATTCTTGATTTCAGCGTCTTGTTGCATGCAGATGGCAGTCTCACTTCATTAGGGATCCAGCACTTAGCTCCCACATACACTTAATCCTACACACTTAGTCCTCGTTCATCCTTTGAGGAAGTCATTCCCATTCTAACTCAAATTCTTCACCACAGCAAGAAAACTGGAGTATCAGCTATTAGGAAGACACCATAGGAATTCACCTGAAGGCTCGGGTCTTTCAGGGCACTGGTGTTGCATTAAATCTTAAAATGACAAGCCTCATGCAGGTCCACGCGGTTCAAACTTTAATGGAATTAAGTAATGAGAGGAAACCTGAGCAGTGCAGGAAATCTGCACATGCATTGAAAGCAATGTGCTTTGTGTGGACTTGTGATTCGAAAGGGAAATACAATACTTCCTGCGGATCTTTAAATGTCCCAGCTTGACCTCCACAATACATGGATTTTAGTTGGTGGAAATGCAATCTCCTCGTTTTGCTTACCCCTCACAGTATCTGCAAAACCTAGCACTTCACAGAATCCCAGAACGGTTGGGGTTGGAAGGGACCTCTGGAGATCATCTAGTCCGATCCCCCTGCTCCAGCAGGGACACCCAGGGGCACAGGGTGGCAGCCAGGCGGGAGCTTCTCCGGGTTCTCTGAGATCCCAGACTTCTTGTGCTGGCTTGTTCTTCCAGGACCGGGTTCCTCCAGAGCACGAATCGCTTCGGTGTCACCATCTCAGCGAAGCTTGTGGTTTGTTCCTAACGTCATCACCAAAATTGTCGGTTCAGCCATCCTCCCTAAAATGACTGCATAGAGGGGCCTTTTAGAGAATGTCCAAGGGAGCAGGTACGTGAGGCCCAGGTGATGCTCGGATTTTATGCTGTGATCTGCTCTGTAGTGCTCCTGACTGGCGTGTTTTGTGTTACTGCTTTTCTTGCGGGAATCGGAGCCTGGTGCTACAGGGACCCCCTGGATCTCGCCCGCTCCGGGCTCTTCTGCCACCAGCCAAAGTGCTCACTTGGTCAAGGGCATTTTCAGCCCCACTGATGGGGCTACTCTGTTTTGGTTTTACAGCTTTTCTAGGCACACCTTAACACCTGGCTTCTAATTAATAAGGGAGGAGATCAAATGAATAGTGGTTTTTGTTTGTTTGTTTGTTTTCTGCTGGGCCAGTGTTGCTTTGGTCTTCTCATGAGCAGCTGAAACTCAGTGTTCCCTTTGTAGCCTTTGGTATCAGGAAAAGCACAGGCTATGAACTGCCTTGCAGTCAAACTGTGGCACTCTTCAGATTTGCCTGGACTCGTGTAACTCCTTGTTTGATTCTTTTGCCATGAAGCAGGCAGAAGGATGATTAGTGCTTGAAGCATCATTGTGCTGTGGTGTAATTAAACAGAGACAGGGTTGGAAATGTCAACACTGTCCACAGCGGCCTCAGGGATTAGCAGGCAGTCCTGTGCACGTGCAGAGCTGTGGATTTAATCCATTAATCAAGAGGGGACTGGAGCCGTCTCTTCCCACTGTGTTTTTGACATTGTTCTAATGTGTCGCTAATTCCTCGTAACAGGCTATTCCTTTAATCCAGTAACGGTTACAAAGTTCCTTCCAGACATTAGGAGACTCGTGCTGTTGCTTCATGGCTCTCCCCTCCTTGGGCTTTGCTTTCAAAGTCGGTGCTTCCTGAGCTGCAGGTTGTAGAGCCGTTCACGAGCAGCCTTCCAGGATGGCTCCAGGGAAACCGCCTGATCTCCTTGATTCTCCGTAGCAGGATTGAAGCGCTGTCCTCTGCGCAAGGATGCGCTGGAGAGAGCGGAGCTGCGCAGCGCGCTAGGTACCCGCGCGGTGGCCGCGTCCGAGCAGCTGTGTGCTGGGGTGGGTGCTCCTGGGGCAGGCTGCTCTTCCCCTGCGGGCTGCCTGCTAGGAGCCCCCCTTGGCACCGCGCTCGCAGCAGCTCGCGTCTCCGCGTTGCTCCGAGCCGCCTGCAAGGGCAGGTTTGCCTGGGAGACGTGCGGAGCTGCTGGCAGCGGGTCCTGCTCGTCTGAGAGCTTCCATCCGGGCTGGAGGTGGCGCGAAGCCTCCGTTTGGAGCCGCCCTCGTGGGGAGGGCGAGGAGGGCCGTGTACCCCAGGTACCAGCCAGGCGCTGGGCCGGGGACGGTGCTCGTCCTCTGGCGTGTACGCACTGCAGCGCTTCCCCCTGCACCCATCAGGGATGAAATACGGGTTCCTGGAGAGCAAGGCTTGCTGGAAATATAGGTTGCTGTGTAAAAGACTGAGACCTTCCACAGAGAGATAAATTGGATTTGACAGGGATATTGATTCCAGTGCATTTTTTTCTGGAGATAATTACCTTAAAGCATCACTGTTCCTTCTTTCTGCATGCAGATAATACCCAGGAGGGGAATCCTGCCTCCTGCATCCTCTCCTCTTCTCAAAAGCATACCGTGCGAGGGGAAAGCTGCTTGTAGCCCTGCCACAGAAGGCGGTTTTGAGTGATGATGACATCTGCTGTATTTGGGTGTAAAATTTGCATTAGTACATAAATCAGTAGATCTCTAAGGCTGATCGTGAAATAATGGTGGGTTCTGTGTAAATGAAAAATGAGCTCAATAGAAGTGAACCAGAAATGAACCGGAAAACCTTTGTACTCATGCAAGAGCATATCTGATGAGAGTACATGGTGAAGTTCTCCATCCTGGTGACTCTGTCTTGAGTAAGTGTCATGGATAAAGGCAGTGGGTCCTTTGGGATGCGATTCCAAGAGTCTCAACAAGATCTGTGACCCATGCTGGCTTTTTGCCTGAATTAGGTCAATTCACATTATTTTCTTCAGCTAACTAACTATGTTCCCAGTATCTCTTCTGGCATGTGTTTCAGTTCTCCTCTACCTCAGGACCAAGCCTGTCTTGGCAGGAACAATAAGAACAAGAGCCATGGAAAATGGCTGCGACTTTGTGTCCCTACAGGCTGGTAGTAGCTGCAAACAGAGGGCACAACACGTTCACATGCCTGTGCTCATAAACGCGGAGGGTTGTTGGAGCTCATCAGTTTGGAAGGCTACAGTCCGAACGGCCTGATGGTCCCTAGCGAGGGCCCAGGCTGCAGCGCAGGGGCCGCGCTGGCCCGAGGGCAGCCGAGCGCGGCTGCTGGGGCAAGAGCAGGAGCTCAGTGAGGCTGCGGCTGCTGCTCTGGGTGCTGTTGGAGCAGCAGAGGGGACCCTGTCTGCTTGCATCCTGCTGTGTGCTCAGTGACACTGTCCCCGGGTCTCCGGGCATAGTGCAAACATCTTGCCCGTTGGCAAATAGGACATGTGAACAGTCGATCACAAGGGACTTCCTAGGAAGAGCCCGAAGCCATAGGTCTGCTCCCTGAACAGCAATGCTAGCCTAAGGATGCAATGGGAGTGCACGGCCCGGGCAGGAGAGAGGTGAGACTACCTCTTTGTTGGTGGCATGGAGCTGGGCCGTCTTGGTGCAGTGTCCCGGGATACTGCATCACCATCCCACGTGGAAGGGTGGACCGGGTCTTTACTGAGCTCTGGTGGCGTGGGACTGATCTCCATGCAATTGCTCCTGGTGCGCTCTCGAGTTTGGAGAAGATGGCTCTGCGGGAAGTGGGTCACAGGTGTGGCTGGTGGCGAAGAAAATTCCTCTGCAGGAGGATGACTGGGGTCAGGGCTCAGAGCAAGCAGCCGTGCCGAGGCCTGTGCTGGGCAGAGACACACGCGGCTCTGCACTGGGCTCCGTGCCCTGTGCTCTCACATGTGCTCTGCCTTCCCCAGGTGGAAAAGGAGACAGTGTCCAGGCACATGCAGCAGGCAAAGGAATCTGACTGTCAAATTATTCGTCTTGCTAAATGCAGTTGTTTTTACATGGCAAGAGCTCAGGATTTCAAATAGCTGCTTGTATTTGTTTAGGGTATCTCCAGGGGAGGGGGTGCGGCTGCTTGAAGTGCTGTTGTCTTTGCTGCAGTGCCAAGGTTGTCTGGGGCTTGGTAACGAATGGTTTTGTGCTGCAAGGACTCCCACGCAGCGGGGATCGTGCTCTTGGGGGCTCAGTGTGGCCAAGCAGAAGTACGTGCAGGTGCTGGTGGGCACACGGTGACCGGCTCGGGGCCAGCGCCCCGATCTCCGGACTGCAGGCTCCCCGGAGCTCTGCCGTGGCCGTGGGCCCGGCCGACGGTGCGAGGAGGCCGCCACGCGGACGTGAGCTCAGTGTGGGACAAGGCCCCTGCTCCTTGGTAACGTTTTCTGCAGCTGGGTATCGTTCCTTGTCTGCATTCCCATGAGCTGCTCTACACAGGACTTCTGTTTGCTTTAGAGAGACTGGATGTGGATGTCGGTGTGTATGAGAGGTAACGTGCTGGTGGCTGCCGTGGGGCAGTGCTGCTCCGAGGCGGCTCAGGCTCATCCGTCCCTGCAGCAGCTCCCGGGATGCAATTCCCAACAGCCACGGCCCCTTCCTCTCTGTCCAGCACCCGCACGCCGTATGCCCCAGAGAGAGGCAATCGCCCAGCACTCCTGGTCTGGCTCTTCCAAGCCAGCCCCATTCCTACTGCCTTCAGCTAAGCTGCCCGAGGAGAGTGCAGAAACTGCAGCCAGGAGGTTTCCCTGCTGGCACCTGCAGTCTCTGCAGAGAGGCCTTTTGTGACTGTGATTTCTGGGTCTGGGCTGGGGCCGTCTGACTGTTTCCATGAGGACTTGTACTTACCTTTTCTCTCTTACCCCTGCAGGCAGCGTCCTCAGCACTGAGCAGTTTGGGCCATGTGTACACAGCCATTGGGGACTACCCAAACGCGCTGGCTAGCCACAAGCAGTGCGTCCTCCTTGCAAAGCAGTCCAAAGATGAACTCTCTGAGGCACGGGAGCTGGGCAACATGGGGGCAGTGTACATTGCAATGGGGGATTTTGAAAATGCCGTGCAATGCCATGAACAGCATCTTAAGATCGCCAAGGAACTGGGGAACAAGCGGGAGGAAGCCCGAGCCTACAGCAACCTAGGCAGTGCTTACCACTACCGGAGGAACTTCGACAAAGCCATGTCCTACCACAACTATGTGCTGGAGTTGGCCCAGGAGCTGGCTGAGAAGGCCATTGAGATGCGAGCTTATGCTGGTCTGGGCCATGCAGCTAGATGTATGCAGGACCTGGAGAGGGCTAAGCAGTACCATGAAGAACAGTTGCACATTGCTGAGAGCCTCCAGGACCGAGCTGCTGAAGGCAGAGCCTCCTCCAATCTAGGTAAGGCCCTGATGTGGAGCACAACTTGTCAGCCAGCGAATGCAATGATTATCTGAGCTGCTGCCAGGATCCTGGAGGGTTGCCGTGTGCTAGCTGCTTAGATACCCAGCTTGGCCAGTCTGTCTTCATAAAATAAACAGGTGCTTGACAGATTGCATGCTAATGTCACGCATCACATACTGAATTACTAACCTGCTTAGAAAGGTATCGGGACACACGTGGCCAAGGCTGAAGGGCAATGAGAGGGTAGAGCTATCCAGGTGTCAGAGGGAAAGGTAAGAAGCCTTGCACTAGGCAAGGAGCGACATAGTTTATTACTGGGCATCTTGTCTGGATCCTTGTCAGCAGGGCACATCAGTCTGTCACAGCCTTGTAACTTAGGATTCACGTGGGTCAAATCCTAACTAAGTTTCCTTGCAGAGTGTTTTTATTAAAGTAACTGAGTCTAGGAATGCTGTTTTTTTCTGAGGAGAAGCCCTGGCATCCTGCTGACAGGCTGGGAGGAGCTGCCTGGTGCCAGAGAAGCCCCTTCCCGTTTGTCGTGGTGCCGCTGCGGAGGAGCGCTGGCCCTGGGCCGCTGCCCTGGGTGGCCGCGGCGCGGCTCCTGCCCCGCGTCCGCTCGGCTGCGGCAGAGCGGAGCCACGCGGGGTGCCGGCAGCCTGGATCTCCGCTCCTGCGGGCTGCCCACGCTGTAAATTAGCTTCTGTTCCTACCTGGCAGTTGGTGCTTGGTTCATTTGTAGATGCTAATTGTACTCTGATGTTATCAACAGCAGGTAATTGAAATAGACTTGATGAATTACTTAATTTCTTTTAATAGCTGAGTCTTGGAGAGCTGAATGAAGAAGATAAGGTGAGCTGGAGAAAACAAAACAGTCCTTGCTGTATAATGAGTGTTTCGAGTTTCCTCCTCCCTTACACGAATTATGGCAATGTGTGAGGCAGAGCAGGTTTGAGGCAGGAGCCCCGTGGGGCGGCGAGCGCCGGAGAGCCCAGCGAGGGCCCAGCAGCCCTGGGGTCCCTGACGCTCGCGAGGGGGCTGCAGCAGGGCCCTGCCTGTGTCCCAGGCACAGAGGAGTGGGAACGCGGCTCCCTGCCGGAGCAGGGAAGGTGGAAGGCCCTGGGCCGCGCTCGGGAGTGCTCTGGCTCTGCAGCTCCCCTGGGGACTGCAGGAGCGTCCTCTTGCTACGAGGCCGCTCTCGATGTGTCTGTGTGCCGGGGTCGCTGCCTCCTGCCTGGGGCACGTGCAGCTTCCCGGGGAGTTTCCTGAGCAAATCCAGACCCCTGGGCTGCGTCCCGGGAGCTAGGAGCTCTCCTTTGTCTTGGTTTGTTCCCTGCTCCAGCATCCGAGCAGTCCTGCCTTGTCTCCTGCATTGTTTGCTTCAGGTGACTCACCTGCATTTTTAATTCTCTCAACATTTTGCTGGCTCAGAACCAGTGAACTAAGTTGGGACTAGAGGGTTCATCTTGATCCAATCATGACTCTCTTAGCAGCTTGGGATTTAATGGCACTTTCACTATGTGATTCCTGAAATTTTTGCGTAAAGTTGGAAAGAGTTTTGGTGTGGCAGAGAATGAATCTTTTGTGTTGTATTTAAGCCAAAATATAGCTTTAAGTTGGTATGCTGAGTCAGCTGCTCTGCACTTCATATTAGAATAATTTTTCTAGCTTCTGAGTGCAGGGCTCACGTTTCGGCTGCTATTTGGCTTTATTTTTATGCCCTCTCTGTCAAGGCTGTTACACTGGGAAAAGAGAACATGCAGTTCTTGTTGAGAAAGTCTATTACCGTTGTTTAAAATGCATCCCATACCAATTAAAAAGTCAAGTCTTAATTGTTTCTTTCATCTGGTCCACATGCAAAACAAAACCTCATCAAAATAACCATGCTGACAGGCAAAAAAAAAAGTATATCTAAATGTATGTTTCCAAGCCAGAATGTTAAGAGTTGGCCTCTTTGCTGAAACAACAGAAATTTTCTGTTTGCATTTCACTGATTTAGATGGAAAGCTCTCTTAAGTGTATTATCTAATGCTGAGCAAGACAGACGCAGCATATAACATAGCCCAGCTGCTGTAGTGCTCTGCAGAGAGATGTAATACGCTCTGTGACTCGGTAAGCAGAAGGTAATGGACTGAGGGCAAGTCGCAAGTTATCAAGCCCTTCACAACAAGGAGATCTGGAGTTTAACCAGGAGTCGCAGGCTGTCAACCTTTCCAGAGCAGATGGCGTTTCCC
>NW_010580578.1:235496-277414 GCF_000705375.1 Tinamus guttatus | reverse complement strand
GCACAGGGGAGCACAGCTTTGCTCTGTGTGCCACTCGCTTGGCTTTGTCCCGGGTGTTTCCTGGTAAATATTTGCTCTTTGTTTTTCTACGTTCTTGGCAGCGGAGACGCTGACGGCAACATTCAGAGCTGTGAAAGCGTCGTTTCCCCTCCATCTGCGAGCCGCACTTTTGCCTGTCAGGAATGGGCACGGAGGATCCACTTGCTGGGTGACAAGGTTGGGGACTGAGTGAGAGCCTGTCCCCTGCCAGGGCTGTCCTGCATCGTCACTCCCGGCAGCTGATGGGAACTCAGCAGGAGGAGCTGTACGGGGTCTCTGCCAGCTTTTTGTTTTGTTTTGTTTTTCCTCCGAGAGCGCCCTTGGTTTCTCAGGCAAGGTTCTGGGAACAAGCCAGGCTTGTGCACTGCACCACTTCCCCGTCGCAGTGAAATGGAGGCTGTCGGGGTACTCGAACTCTGGGCAGAGCGGGGCCAGCTGGGGCATCCTGCCCCCTAAGTGACCTGCGATGACAAAGATTTTTCCTCGCCTGTTCAGCCAGCTGGGAGTGTTTGCCCAATTAAGGGTAGCGTCCCCGAATACTGCCTGAGATGTGGTCCAGGGGAGGTGAGGGGGCTGAGACGGAGAATTAGGATGATGAACTTTGTAGCGGGAAAAGGATGCCCATCACAGGGGTCCCAGAGGAGTCCGAGTTACCCAGGAGCATGGGAAGGGGCCTCCTGCGGCGCTGGAGCAGCCTGCTGTCCTGCATGCCATTTTGTAATCCCAGTGCCACAGCTCACAACTAACCAAGTGCCACCTGGGCAGCGGTTTGCTTGCTTTGTGTCCCACTGCAGGGCTGTCCTAAGGCCCTGTCGTTCCGGCAACTAGAAGGTTTTTCTAGGATTCCTGCTCCTCCATGCTCATTCTAGACCTCATGAATTAACAGGTCCCTCTGTTCTTGTTTCCAGATGATGGTGCCCTACCATCATCTAGTAGTAGGAATTCTTGTTATTAATGTTATAGTGCATGTTTTGCATTTTAGTGTTGATTCCATCAGCCCATTCTTGCTTCTCTTGCACATAGGATTGTCCTGTCCTTCCTGCATAACGCCCCAACCCTCCTCTGCTGGCTGAGCTTCCTGGCCGTGTCTCAACAGCAGGTCTCAGTGTAGCAGGCACTTCATTGTGCCAAAGCTGCCAGTAAAAAGATTAAGTAAGGTTTGTCCTGATCTCTGCCTTCTCACTCTTCATTCATAATTTCCCATGTGAGGCAATATCAGATGCTTTACTGAAGTGCTGGTAAATTTAATTACCGTGTTTTCATGTCCAGGAACCAACATGTCTCATCAAAGTTGGGCTTGTCTAAGCAGCCAGAAAACCCGTGTTTGCTTTTAGCCTGTTCTGTTCTCTTCATCCTCTTTAGTGTTGCTGCCAGCGGGCCCCTTTCCTACAACTGATCCTGCAGAGCCGCTCTGGCGAAGAAGGTTTACGTGTCTTGTCTCTGTGAAGGATCCGTCCATTTAGCAAGAAGAGATTAGGGACTGTTTTGACTGAGCGGATTCCCGTCACCGCTGCCGTCCCCTGCCATCCCCGGTGGAAGCGTTAGCGCATCCGATGGAGGGCCGGTGGCCGGGGATGCTCCACCAGAGCCTCCAGGCTGTGGCACAGCTGGGCAGGAGTTGGCTCGGAGCTAGGGAAGGGCCCTGGGGAGCCGGTCCCCTGTGCTGGGAACTGCAGCTTGGTTGCGATTTGCAGTGCAGGGAAGAGAAAAGAATTGGCGTCAGCAGCCAATGTCCATTATTTCAGTCCTTTTTCATTCTGCTCATGTTTTCCAAATTGCCTTGTCCCGAAGCATCGTGGTAGTAGGAAAGCAAGTAGTTTCTGAATAACTCGCTTTGATAGAAATACAGATAATCCAGCCAGAGTGTTCATGCTCACGTAATGGAGTTTGAGTTTTCAGCCCTACATGAATTTAAAAAATGAATCTGCAAGGTCCAAATTGCTTCAGGGAAGCAAATTTCAGGCATCGTGTTCCAGCCGCGCTTGGAAAGCCATCTGTCTTCACATTTCTGCTCATGAGCACAGAGCAAGAGGGGCTGCAGCCTGCGCCTGCCGCTGGTGCCTGGGGAAGGCAGCCAGCTCCACCTCTTCTCCTTGTGCTGCTTGTGCTGTGGAGTCACAAGTTGGGAATTGTTTTCTTGTAGGGGCAGTGAAGAATCTGAAGTTGTCTTGGGGAAATAGTGGTGTGTGGTGCCTCCTTCTGCGGCACCTGGACCCCCAGGCCTCTTTGTGAGTGTTTGCAAAGCCCCCCGTCCTGCAGACGGAGTTTCGTTAGTGCTCACGTCACAGCACTGGCTGTGTGGGGGAGTTCGGGGCTGTGCTGCAGGCAGATGTTTTAGTGATGTGCTCAGCCAGACGCAGCTCCCATCACCTGCTCCCTCTGTCCTGGGCTGCTGCAGCTGTAGGAGAGCGTTTTGTGAGGACTACAAGTTCTACCACACCTGGGCTTTGTTGGTCACTACTGTGATTCAGGCTCGTTTTTTCATTTTTGTCAGCTCAGTTGGAAAGTTGCTTGCCTTTTGAAACACCTCAGTCTAGTTTATTTTAGTTATTGCTTCCACTTCTTCAGGCATAGTGAGTATGGCTGCGTCTCCAAAGATCCAGGCATTTCTGAGCTTCATATAGACCCCTGCTAGTGTAAAGGTCTGTGATGGGGGCTGCAGCGCCTCAGATGTATTGCTGATACCAGGATCCTGAGCTCTGCCGTGGGGTTTGGAGGAAGGGCTCTTTTCTTCCACTTTCTGGAAGGCTTCCTGAGGGGCCACTCCTGGCTGGTCTGAATTGTCAGTAAAGACCTTAGGAGTGAGTATTAGATGTTTTTCTTCAGGTTTAATTTATAGAGCTAGCATGTGGAGACTATGGTCCCAAATACAACAATTGAGAGTCTGGAGCCATGGCTGTCCTCTTCCCATCACACTCTGGGTGAAAAACATAGTATTGCGAGCATGGAGGAGGAGAGATACCGTGTGTCTCCATACCCTGGTGTTCAGTTTGAAGTGGCAGTCAGGAAAAAAGCCGATGTGAACAGTATGAGGAGCAAAATGGAGAAAGCACAAAGGTAAATTGATGCCTGACCTTCATCGTGAGTCCTGTGTGCAGCAATGATCAACTGTCTCCAGTTACTGCAGACTTAGAGGGCATGGAGACCTCAGCTGTGGATAAATCCTCCCTTAAGAGGTTGACTATGTTAAGATTGTTTCCCCAAGAAAGCTGTAGTAATGGAGGATATGACAAAAAAGATAACAAAATACACTATCATGTACAGAAATGAGATTCAGAGCTGCTGTTCCCATATCTCATAAGAAGAGCAGGGAGATTTCAGTGAAATCAAAGGACAAATGCATTTCTGCACAGTGTGCTTGCCGTTCGAATGCGGAATCCTAGAGTCAGGCACCAGCTATCACTGAAGAGGAAAATGGAGCATAATTCAGAAAGCTTTATATGAGGTCAAGCTCTCCAGTGGTATGGTGAATATGTGTTTCAGGTGTAAAATAAAACCTTCCAGGGGATTTGCCTGTTTGGAGCCAGGAGCCCATTCATTTAGAAATACTGTTCTGCATCGGTGGTGCCAATGATCTACAGGGAGCTGTGGGGAGAGGATGGGGATGTCCAGTGTTGAGAGTATAGAGAAGGGGCCAGAGCATGGGTGCCAAGGGCTGGGGTGCAGAGGAGTCCTGGCATGGCAAGGTGTTGTGGAAGGCTTATGTGGAGGACAGTTTTTGTCCAACCTGTTTTTGATTTTTCTCCTCCAGGAATCATCCACCAGATGAAAGGTGACTATGACACTGCGCTGAGGCTGCATAAGACACATCTGTCCATCGCTCAGGAGCTAAGTGATTACGCTGCCCAGGGCAGGGCCTACGGCAACATGGGCAATGCCTACAACGCTCTGGGCATGTATGACCAGGCAGTGAAGTACCATCGACAGGAGCTGCAGATTTCCATGGAAGTGAATGACCGTGCCTCGCAGGCATCCACGCATGGGAACTTGGCAGTTGCCTATCAAGCACTGGGTGCTCACGACCGTGCTCTGCAGCACTATCAAAATCACCTCAATATTGCCCGAGAGCTGCGAGACATCCAGAGTGAAGCACGGGCCCTCAGCAACTTGGGCAACTTCCACTGCTCTCGAGGAGAGTATGTACAGGCCGCCCCTTACTATGAGCAGTACCTGCGCTTGTCCCCAGAGCTGCAGGACATGGAAGGGGAGGGGAAGGTTTGCCATAACCTTGGCTATGCCCACTACTGCCTTGGGAACTATGAAGAAGCTGTAAAGTACTATGAGCAGGATCTTGCTTTAGCAAAGGATCTTCATGACAAGCTGAGCCAAGCCAAAGCTTATTGCAACCTTGGCTTGGCCTTCAAAGCCTTGATGGACTTCAGCAAAGCAGAGGAGTGTCAGAAGTATCTGCTGTCCCTGGCTCAGTCTCTGAACAATTCCCAAGCCAAATTCCGAGCTCTGGGGAACTTAGGGGATATTTTTGTCTGTAAGAAAGATGTAAATGGTGCAATAAAATTTTATGAACAACAGTTGAGCTTAGCCCATCATGTTAAAGACAGGAGATTGGAAGCCAGTGCCTATGCAGCCTTGGGTTCTGCATACAGGATGATACAAAAATGTGACAAGGCTTTAGGCTACCATACACAAGAACTGGAGGTGTACCAGGAGCTGGGGGAAATGCCGGGCGAATGCAGAGCACATGGGCACCTTGCTGCAGTGTATATGTCTCTCGGGAAGTACACCATGGCTTTCAAGTGCTACGAAGAACAGCTGGAGCTTGGGCAGAAGCTGAAGGACCCTAGCATAGAAGCCCAAGTCTACGGTAACATGGGCATTACCAAAATGAACATGAACATCATGGAGGAAGCTATTGGCTACTTCGAACAGCAGCTGGCCATGCTGCAGCAGCTTAGTGGAAACGAATCTGTGTTAGACCGAGGCCGAGCCTATGGGAACCTGGGAGATTGTTACGAAGCTCTGGGAGATTTTGAGGAAGCTATAAAGTATTATGAACAGTACCTGTCTGTGGCTCAAAGTCTGAACCGTATGCAAGATCAGGCAAAGGCCTACCGAGGCCTGGGCAATGGACACAGGTAATGAGTGCACGAGGCAGGAGCATGTGCATACGGGAGCGCGTGGAAGTGCACGAAGGTGTGCAGGGATGGGATGGCGTGTGAAGGGTGGGAGATGTGCGTTGTAGGGATGAAGCATGCGTACAGAAGGGGAACTTGAGCAGCTCGGGGGCTGCGTAGGAGCGTCATAGAGATTGGGCCAAGCAGAGGAGTGCAGAATCACCTACGTCGTTCATCACCAAAGCGGGGTGGGACGAGTTGATGTCTGGTACAAGGATAGGAGAATGCACCGTGTTGATGGTGGGATGCCTTTCTGTGACCATATGACACGTGCATGAGGATGTAGGACTGAATAGCAGATGCTGAGAAGAGAGTGATTTAGTCTGTACTACTGTCTCAAGTAGGGAAGCTGACATGGTTCTGCACTTAGAGCAGGGAATTTGTAAGGTAGCAGAGGAAGGAGGCAGATTCAAACGTGCTGGGGCTGACTCCTTGGGGGAACGTTTGTCTGTGCCCGAAAGATTTGAGCTTATGGTGGAGATGAAGTTTCTGGAGGAAGTGACAAAACATGTTGTTTCAAGGAAGGAGTGGTAAAAGAAGTGCTACTGTTTTCTTTCCCTGTAGGGCCATGGGGAGCTTGCAGCAGGCTCTGGTGTGCTTTGAAAAGCGGCTTGTGGTGGCACATGAACTGGGGGAGGCCTTTAACAAAGCGCAGGCCTATGGCGAGCTGGGCAGCCTGCACAGCCAGCTGGGCAACTACGAGCAAGCCATTTCATGCCTGGAGCGCCAGCTGAACATCGCGCGGGAGATGAGGGACCGCGCTCTGGAGAGCGACGCAGCCTGCGGCCTCGGCGGCGTCTACCAGCAAATGGGAGAGTACGACACAGCCCTGCAGTACCACCAGCTAGACCTGCAGATTGCGGAGGAGACCAACAACCCCACGTGCCAGGGCCGGGCCTACGGGAACCTGGGCCTCACCTATGAGTCCCTGGGCACGTATGAGAGAGCGGTTGTCTATCAGGAGCAACATCTCAGCATTGCAGCACAAATGAATGACCTTGTAGCCAAAACTGTGTCTTACAGCAGTCTGGGGAGGACTCATCATGCCTTGCAGAACTACTCTCAGGCTGTGATGTATCTGCAAGAAGGTAGGAGGCTGAATTGTCTATTTCATGTAATGATGGATGCAGGGGAATAGCTGGGAGATCTGAATCAAAGAATGCTTGAGGTTGGAAGGAGAAAAGGAAGAAATGAACTACTGTGAGTATGGAACTAAAAGGTGGTTTGAGAGTAGCGTTTGATGCTAGAGCTCCTGCAGACATCCCGAGCTGTTGTTAGATGTCTGTGCTGCACCACACAGGTTTTTGGGGATGGCACAGCTTGTCAGTGACAGCCTTGCTGGTATCTTGAGGGCAGAGCCCAGGCTGTGTCTTTTGGGGGCTTCTCAGCTGGCTCTGAGCTTGAACTCCTTACAGCCCCTTTGTAAAGGTCAGTTCTGTCCAAGCCTAGGGAGTGTCAACCTTCTTTATCCATAACATTGCAAACTGGGTCCTGGCTTGTAGATAGCCATATCAGTTTGTTTTGGACACATCTGTTCTGGACAGTAGCTCCAAAGCGATGTGTGCTGAGCCGTGCTTTGCTATTAGCCTCCTTCCTTTCCTTTCAAGCTAAAGTGGGAATGAGACCAGGAAGGTGAGTGTCCTCTAAGCTGTGAGTGGTAAAACCTTGTATTTGGATGGAGAGGTGACACAGGCACAGTCCTGAGCGTCTGGAAGGCATCTGCCTGCTGCTGAGCACCTCCCCAGGACCAGCCACAGCCCCTGCTGCAGCTGGAGTCCAGTGGGAAGCAGCATCTGCTCAAGGTGGTGCCTCTGATGGGGATAGGCAGCATAGCTTCAGTGTATGAAACTGGAAGCTGCAAGATTAATTACATCATTTAGTCAGGATTTCCTCAAACTGACCTTGGCAGGATTCCAGAATGCTAAGGAAGCTCAATTAAATTGGAGAGGCAGAAATAAAGTACAGCTCCTTCTGCAATGTGATGTTAAATCCTTGAAAGCAGTCTGTGAACACTGGCTGCTGCGAGGCTGTGCAGGGTGGCCAGGGCCTCCCTTTCCCAGCCTGTGTAGGAGCTGCCGTGAGCAGGAGGGTCCGTGGTGTCAGAGGGCCTGCGGAGGTGGGAGCTCGGGTGGGAGCTCCATGGAGGGATGGAGAATGACACAGAGGAAACTGCAGGAGGTGAGGTGAGATTCTAGGTAGCTCGCACCAGCATCTAGCTCTCTGCTCTGGCTCAGTAAATAACCTGTAGTGGGGCTGCCAGAGGGCTGAAGAGCATCTGGGAAGAAACAAGAAAAAATCACGTGGCAAGAGGTCCTTTTTCTGGCAGCTTTTGTAGCTTAGTGTGATTTTGACTGAAGGGCATTTAAGACATGAAAGCAAAGCTTCCTGGCTGGGCCTTTCTGTTTGTGTCTGAGGGGACTGCTCCTTAGCCTGCCTTGGAGCAGGACTTGATCCGTGCTGCCACATTCCCAGTGCTGTCTCAGCTCCGTAGGCCCCTCTGGTGTTGGTGGGATTCGTGTGTTAGAGCACACAGAATCCCAGAACGGTTGAGGCTGGAAGGGACCTCTAGAGATGGTTACGGCTGCCTTGGACCAAGGCCCTGGAGGCCCCCGGGCTGCTCCATGGCCTAGTGCCCAGCCAGGCTCAGGCAGAAATGCCCTCTCCTGGTGCGGAAGGCGCAGCTTTTCCTTTGGCTCTCGCTCACTCTCGTTCCTTTTCAGGACTGAGGCTGGCAGAGCAGTTGGGTCGCAGAGAAGATGAAGCCAAGATCCGCCATGGCCTGGGCCTCTCCCTCTGGGCGAGCGGGAACCTGGAGGAGTCCCAGCACCAGGTACGCTGTGGCGCGGCTGGTGCTGTGTGCCAGGTCTGTAAGGCCGAGGGTCACCACGGCTCTTTTCTCCTCCCAGCTTTACCGGGCCTCGGCGCTGTTCGAAACTATCCGACATGAGGTACAGCTGAGCACAGACTACAAGCTGTCGCTCTTCGACCTGCAGACATCCTCCTACCAGGCCCTGCAGCGAGTGCTCGTCAGCCTTGGTAAGAGATACCACAGGACGCTAAGACGTTGAGCTGCAGAGGTTGACCAAAGCTCCAGGGATGCGACTCATGGTACACCCTTCACTCCCTGAAGCCCTGGGCAGCATATTGATTTATCAAGGTGGGAGTAGGGATCTCCTGCTTTGGATTACAGGGAAATTCT
Organism: Tinamus guttatus; assembly: GCF_000705375.1. The sequence goes on along the minus strand of NW_010580578.1, from coordinate 269,044 downwards.
GCTTCCTTTTTCATTCATCTTGCTTTCTATGAGTCAGTTTCCCATTGATCATGTGAGCGCTTGCAGCCGAGGTGGCCTGTGGGGCGGTCTTCCAGTGCAAGGAACACTGTTTCCAGAAATAAGTAGAATTACCCTGCTTTAGTATGGGTTGGGATAAGAACTGTCCGTTGCAGACCACACAATATCTGAGAGCCAGCCTTGCCTGCTGAAGTGCAGTTCTTTCTTCCAGGTCATCATGATGAAGCCTTGGCTGTGGCTGAGAGAGGACGAACGAGGGCCTTTGCTGATCTGCTTGTGGAACGCCAGACAGGACAGCAGGACTCTGATCCCTATTCTCCAGTGACCATCGACCAGGTCCTGGAGACCGTAAACAGCCAGAGGGGGCTTGTTCTCTACTACTCACTGGCTGCAGGTTATCTCTACAGCTGGCTTCTGGCTCCTGGGGCAGGTGAGGTCCTTTCTAAGGTCTGTGAGACCTAAGAAGGTCTAAGGTCTGTGAGAGTCTGTGAGCAAGCCGTACAAAGGGGAATCCTGCAGTTAGGAATAAATCTGGGACCAGAACAACCGTGGGAGGGAATTGTTTGGGTTGAATATGTCCAACGCCTTGAAGCTGGAGCCTTGCGACTCTGGTATAGCCTGGCAGTATTCAGGTAGAAGTGTAGAATTTACCCAGAGATGGAAGTGTTTCAGGTTTTTAATATTTCTATCTTTCAGCCGCCACTCTGTGCATTTCCCATAGGGCAATGCTGAGCAATAATGAGATTTCAAGTATGTTGGCTCTGTGAGAATCTTCTATGCATAAGAATCCCTACCTTAATTACATTTCTATGCTTTATACCTCCAAAAGCTTTTGACATTTATTCACTGAAGTGGATTCCAGAGAACAGAAGGGCGTCCCCACATCTTGATATGCCATTGAACTGTCTGATCCTCTGAATTCTCCTTGAATGAATGTGGAAACACTTATCACAGAGGAGCAGGGAGGATTAGTTTGAAGAGGATTGCTTTTTGCAGGCAGATGTTGTTCATTTTCTAATAAAGTGATGACTGTAAATTCTCATGAGTTCTTTCTAGATATAATTTAATAATTGCAGCCCTTCACCATGACAAAGCTAAAGAGATAAAAGGCTCTGATTTAGATTGCATCAAAAATGCCTTGAGAAGGGAAGCAAAATTCACAAATGCTTGGTTTCAGATGGGATGAGTCACTGGAAGATGTGTTTTTTGGAGTATTTTTCAATATTGCATGTGTAAAGATAAGAAGGTATCACCATGCTGTACATCCAGGCACTAATTGGCCCTTTAGTTTACAGTTTGCACCATAAAATGCTAGGAGTTCTGTAGTTCTGAGGTAAAATTCATTGAACTAAAATTATAGTGATGAGAAATAAATGATAGGCCACCAGACTTCATAAAACAGCTTTCTTGATTTCTTCTCAGTTCCCTTGATGCAGATGGAGAGAGTAGCTTCAGTGGTAGCCTGGGATCTTGTTTATCCCCCTGGGATGGTGCCTTCAGAGCCTCTTAGCTGGGATACAGTTCACTGTAATAGCTGATCTTGCTGCAAAATGAGTTTCTTTATTCTTTATTCCCCTGCTCTTGTTAACAGCTTTAATAATTTATGTAGTCAGTGCAGGCAGGGCATCCAGAGCAGCCTTGTACTGTTGATCACAGGCAGTGGTCCTGTAGGATTAATCGTATCAGGAGGGATATGCCAGTCTGAGTGGAGGAAGGTTTTATCTGCAGTAATAGTTGAATCCTTGCCAGAATAGCAACTGCCCTTTATCTGGTTTGCCTGTTGTGAAATGCTAACTTTTAATATTTTAATATGCATTAATCCACCCTTTTCTTTCTTTGTATATAATGTATTTTCATGCATATGAGTGAAATGAAATCTTGGTGTGACATGAGGAGGTTCTGCTGTAGTAATAACGTTTTTGTTCAACATTTGAGCCTTGTGCAATATATATGATCAGAGAATATTTATAGAGAATTTTCATGTGCAGCTACAGAAATGCGTATTACTGTGGTAGATGCTCGTAAGAAACATCTGCATTATAATTTATATGAGGCTGCTGCAATAGCAAGTGCCTTCTGAGTGTCTCATAAAAGCAGTGCTCAGCCTTCGTACCTTTGGGCCATCATCCGCAAAATACAAAAACAGACTTTAAAGGCCCAGCTCGGTACAGAACGCTGTGAAGCCCCGCGGGGAAGCGGTGCAGATTGTTTTGTCCCCTTGTACCGGGGATGCCAATTGCTGGGACCGTACCCCTTGGCGTCCGCGTTCCCGGAGGCTGTAACCCCACGATCCGGTGCCTTGCAGGAATCCTCAAGTTCCACGAGTGCTACCTGGGCGACGGGCTGGCGGAGAGCGCGGGGGACTTCCCGGAAGGCAGCAGCGCGGCGCTGCAGACGGCGACGAGCTCGGCGCTGGAGCTGCACGTCTCCAGCGTGCGCGAGGCGCTCGGCGTGGACTCCTACTACAGCCGGTAAGGGGCTGGCACCCCACTGCCCGCCTGGGGCAGGTGAGCTAGCGGCGGCCAAGTCGGAGAGCAGGAGGCAGAGGAGGGCAAATTTTCTATTCAGCAACAACAAAATTGCTTTATTTTTGTATCCATGGCTATTTTTTTTCCTGGCAAATAATCGCGTGCATGTGCAAACAAGATTTGAACCCATAGACTGGGTAATGAACCTGGAGATTGGAAAATGAGGCCGATTTTGTGTATATGGGCAGATGCTTGTATATACCAGTGTAATTAATTCCCCTTCAAAGGTTTAGTTCTAAGGCACTGCAAATACCATAGGGTTTTCCTCCCCCACCTCACCCTCCTGCAAATACTCCCTCATTGCTAAAGCTGAGTAAACAATTCACAGTAAATTAATCCATCCAGTGAATTTCCACAAACAGGTAGGAGTTTTACTCCAATTTATTATTCTGATAGGTTCCACGATTACCTGCCTTTTTTACCCAGTGTATTTATTGTGAACAGCCAAATTCAGACTTTGCTCGTGTTTTGATCTCTTGTGGTGTTTGTTTTAATTTACTGATTGGTTGAATACTTGCATTCTTATTCATACGCCGGTATTTGCAAGTTGTACCTTCTCTCTAAATGTTTTATTCTGGAAAGCAGAGCAGAGCTGTCCCCATCCTTGTACATTCTTTGTGTGTGAATCATCTAGTGGTGCAATTTAGCTTGCTAGAACTGCTGCGTAGTCATAAATTGCTGTATCTGAGTGGGTTAGTAACACACTGGTGGTTTGCAAGTCTAATTTACTACCAATGTGCAGGAGAGTGTAGATCTGTATCGGCTGAGGTGTTAACCACCTCAAAAATGGTGTGAATGGAGGCACTGGGTTTTTTAGGTTTGACATAATTTAGTCTTTTTGAAGATGTTTTGTGTTTGGCCCTTTTCCTACAACCCTGAGGCTTGTGAGCAGTTCGTCCTGGAAGCTGCAGACATTGAGGATGTCCTCGTCCAGCCGTGACGCAGAAGTGCCCAGTGCCACCCGGTGCGTCCTCAGTGCGTCCTCATCACTCAGCTCTGTCCTCCTCAGCTACTCGCAGCCTCCCGAAGAGAACTGGAAACTCTGCACAGGAAACCGGTCTCCATGCAACGATTTTGGCCAAGAAAAAGGAAATGGTGGCATTGATCCCAGGATTGATTTGTGCTCACGATCGGGGCAGTGGTGCAGTGGCTGTAGCTCCTCCAATAAATCCCTGTTCATCCTCTGCGGCAGGTCCCCCCGCCGCGGGGCCGCCCCGGCCCCCGCCAGCAGCCATGTCCTTGGCTTCCTGCCGCTTATGTTCACACTCAGTCTGACAGGATTAGACTTTTCCATTGGGTTGAAATAAGAGCGTGAACCTCGTCCCGCTGTTCCCGTAAGGTGTTTCGGCTAAGCAGAACGTTATCGGATTTCCCAGTTGCTTTTCCCAGGACTTGCTCCGGTTTCTTAAAAGACAAATTAATTCTCTCCTTGGGGTTGGGGGTAACATGACACTTGGTTATATTATGTCCCCAGCACTGGTGAATAATGAAATTGGTTTCAGACAGTTCTGAGAAGTCTGTGGATATTCCTGCTCGCCAGGAAGGTGGCCTTTTCGCTGCCGGGAGCCTCAGGCTGCCAGAAGGAGGCTGGAAGCCATTGGAGACACTGGGTTTAGGCCGAGGAGGTGGCTTTCATCATTTCTGGTGATTCTAAAGTGAATTAAAGACTGTCGGTGTGTGATGGGATGTGAACATGTCCTGAAAGGTTTGCAAGACGAGACAAAGTCAAGTTGTGGTGACAAATGCGCCTTTCTTCGGGGAACTGGAGACAAACTATGCCTAGCACATAACTGTTTCATGGCCGAGAAAAGGGCCGGGTTTGTGAAGGGTGCCAGGAGATGCGTGTGCGGGGGCGCCGTGCCAGGAGGTGTGCGCACGTTTGTGTGCGATCTCTGGGAATGAATATCCCAGTGACGGTCTGTGCTTGCAGAGCACCTCCTGGCCCAAGCGCAGGTCCCGGCGCTGTCGACAGCTTCTCCTGCATGTCCGGGAGGAGCCTGCGCAGGATGCCCTGGCACGAGACGGGCTTGTGTCCTTCGTGCCCCTCGCCTGGTTTCTGCTTGGCGGGGTGGCAGCCACGTCAGCCACAGGGGAGCACAGGCTGCTCCTGTCCACCTCTTGGTGGACATCTGCCCCGAAAGCCAAGCTCCCACTGACAAAATGATTTGTGGATTTCTGGATTCCTACTTTACAGGAGCATTGCTGACTTAATCCTGTAAGAGCTAGACAAGCAGTACAGTGACAGTGTCTTCACACAGTGACACGCTGAAGACAGGTCAAGGTCTTGGAGATGCTGGTTCAGAGCACTAAAACCCAGCGGTCTGTAACCCATGGCATTTCACAAATAGATTGGTGGCCATAGTTGGCCAGGTTGCAAAGGAGGAGGAAAGTAAACCATGCCCCAAGAGAGGAAATGCAGAGTAAACCCCGTTTGCGTCACCCAGACACGAGAGGGAGGTTAACTGCTACAAGAGAGGAGAGAGAGGGAGATCTGGGTTGAGATGGACCGTGTGCATCTAGGAGAAAACTGGTGAGAGCCGTTTCTCCGCTCCACTGCGCTGCCCTCCAAAGGAGGAGGTCATGTTGGAGCAGTCGCTGTGGCTTATGGAGCTCTGCGGCTACAATGCAGAGGAAGATATGGGATGGGGTTTAATTCCTGTCCTGCAGGTTTTGTTCTGCTGGGGTAGCTGCACAGGGATTTTCTTACCCCACTAATTGCTTTCCTGGTGTGCATGAACATGTCTGCAGCTGTAACTCTGATTACCTATAAGTGGTTGTAGGTGCCACTGTCCCTTCCAAGTTGGCACGTCCTCCCATGCCTGCTCCCGGGAAGGGGAGTGCTGCCATGCCCTGCTTCCTCAGGGTTTTACTGGCATGAAGAGGCACCGAGTTTTCCGCGGCAGCCTTTGCTCAGTTCTGAAAGCAGTTCCTTTCAGCTGGACTAATTGAGTCTGCAAATACACGTTCTTGCCAAAAATAAAGTATGAGGGACTTGAGAATCTGCTCCAACTTGTGCTGAGATGGATTGGGGAGCCCACGTGACCTGCACTCCTGGAGACACGGACTCAGGATTTTTGCCTCTTTAGGGATTGCCAGATATACAGTGAGTGATCAGCAAAACCGTGCCAGGGCTCAGATGCGAGCTGCTTCTCCACTGCTGGAAAAGGAGCGTGCAGGAGGCAACTGTGGACAATCTTGCAACTCTTTTTTCTTATGCCATTCAGCAAACTCCCCCCTTCAGTGTCCAAGGAGTGATTGGTTTATGTTGGGACTTGCCCTTATATGTAATTAAATTACATTGACCCAGAAGTGTTTACAGGACACCCTGTGGTCCATACAGCAATGCAGACGCAGCTGTAGTTGCCTACAAGAGTGTATGTTGTGTATTAATGGGGTTCATGTACGTGTTATTGGAAAATGTGCCCTTGAGGAACGTTGTTGGGAGCCCAGCAAAAGGAAACGAGAGAGCTGTGGGGCAGGTTTAGCTTGTGGATAAATTCCAAGGTTTGTGATGCACCATATGCTACGCAATTTATTTATTAAGTTAAAAGGAGGGATTGTTAAAATGCGCAGACAGTAGTTGTGTTTGCCTTCTCCCTTCAAAAAGAAAACAAAATACTGCTCTGGCAGTTAGTTAGAAAATCTGCACCCAGATGCTAATTTAGATATTAAAGTCAGAAGATGGAGAATTTAGAAGTTTCCATTAGTATGCATTGTATTTTAAGTCCCTGAAGGTTGGATCTGTGAATGCCCACAGCAGGAGGAGCGGACAAGGTGGTCATTCACCGGCAGCCATGCCTGACAGGAGGAGTGATGACTTTCAGGGAAGATTCGACCTCAGCGTTTCGTGAGGTTGGGTCTGAAGTCCATCTTCCCTCGGCCTGGCCCAGCATTTGTCACAAAGCTGATGCTCTCATGCATCAGTGATGCCTCTCTGCCTGTTTTCTCTCTAGAGCCTGTGCCAGCAGTGAGACTGAGAGTGAAGCTGGGGATATCATGGACCAACAGTTTGAGGAGATGAATAACAAGCTGAATTCCATGACTGATCCAACTGGCTTGAACAGGTGAGAATGCAGCGCTGCACCGTGGGCATCAGCAAGCAGGCAGACATTTCTGTGGCAGACTTCACTTTGAACTGTAAGATGTAAAAGGGCCTCAGGCGCAGCTGCTGTCCTTCCTGGTGGTCTCTTTTTTGCAGTATTGCTAGAGGACAGAGCAGCAAAGTGACATTGTCCTTCATGGTTGCAGAGATTGTTTGTTTTACCCAAGAAATTAGCGGTTTAAATCAATTTAGGAGATCTTGAAATGTCATCTGAATGCTTTTCCAGGTAAGACCCAGTAGCTTAAGGTGAGAGCCAGCAAGGACTTATCAGCAAGTGATAACTGCCTGGGGTGGGGGCATTTCCAGTGACCTCTTCTCCTGGACAGGCTCAATTTTTGACTGACCGAACAATTGCAGAGGATCTCTGTCCCTGCTGTCAGCGAGGTGAAGAGCTTGGGGCTTTCTGCTCCTGATGTCTTGTGGAAGCGTTTGTTTCCCATTAATTTTAACTAAAATACTAATTAGCAGAGAACATGCTGCATTTTCAAAGTTGCAGTGCTTTACCTAGCTGACCACTTTCCACTTATTTTCTGCCTCTATAGAACTTGCTCAGATTTCAGACTGTCATGTCACTGTGCTGATTAAAGCAAGAATTAGAAGTAAAAATTGAACACAGAATCTTCCCAGGATCATCACTCCCCTCATGGGGAGAGGCCATGTGATGCTGAAGGAAGTGGCACGGGGTTTCTGGCTGGATCTGTATCCCAGCATGGATTCTGGACACAGGGTGCACCAGGTCTTCCGCAGCTGGAAAGAGAACTGGGTCAGGCTGCAGAGCTGTGAGCGCTCACTGGAGCTGCTGAGATGCTGCTGGTGACAGCAGCATCCCCTTGAAGCTGGGAGTTGCCTGCCGGCGTCAACAACTGCCCTATTTTTCCTTCCAGAATCCACATTCATGTCTATTCAAGCGCTTCAGTGATCATGAACTATAAATATTTGCTACTTCGGAGTCAAAAAGGCACTCCCCCAGGATTGCTGAGACATTTTACTAGTTTATCAGGGTCAGATAATTAGCAGGAGAATCCCCCTTCTAGTTACTGGGAGTGCAATAAGCTTTGATTCTGCTCCAGTTAAGTGCCAATCCCCAGGAATGCTGCAGAAGCCAATTGTGCAGCATCTGCATGTGTTTCTGCTCCGTGGGAGCAAGTGCATGGCCTTAAAGCCATATCAAGGAGCTCTCCTCGGGTGCCTTGTCAGGAAACTAGTCTGCAGCTGTTTGGAGAAGCCCAGGGATGGAGAAACATGAGTGCCTTATCCAAAGCACCTTCACAAGAGCATCAAGAAGTGGCCAGAATTTTGATGTTCTCATGATGCGCATTGAGAGCAAGAGAACAGCAAAACACTGCTGTGTGGTTTTGCTCCCTTTTGCCTGCAGGCAGAGAAATCTGGGGGTTTTAGTGGCAGAGCTACTGCTGCCACCTGCAGCCAGCTAAGCCCCGAGTTCAGGGCATTTGAGTGCCCACTGTGCATAGGCTGCCTTCGATCCCATAGATGGTGAGACTAGAGACTGCAGAGTCTGGGATGGCACTGCAGAAAGTACCGGTAGTGTTTGTCTACTGTGTGGTTCTTTCCAATTCAGCTGTGGTGAGAATGGTGCAGGTCATGGCATGTGGCACACCGAACTTGGGGCAACAAGGAGGCTTTCTTACAGTAGTCCTGCAGCCGCGGAAAGGAAGCCAGTGAAGGTTGCCATGGAAGAGAGCAGATTAAGAAAGGAAACAGAAGCTGGCAGCATTTTTCTCTGCTGCCTACAGCTCTAACAAGGGACTGTGAGCTCTCAAATTTTAGGAATTGACAGACTTGAACAGTTAGGAAGAGCACAGGTGTAATCTTAGAGCTCCACTCCATCTCATTTCTGTACATTGGCTGGGATGAGTTTATGTAGCTGTATGTCAGTGGTGCGTGGGTTATTGCAGCTGCAGTGCTTCGGAGGTTGGTAATATTGTGGCTTACCAGCAGTGACTGAGGATACGGCCTCTACTTTGACTTCTGCACTGCAGGGGACAAGGAGGAGCAGGGACTGCTTAGAGATGAGAATCAGTGTTTGCTTTCCCTGCTGCCAAAGCAAGCCCTGCTTTCCTCCTGTGGGGCCTGAATGCAGTGTTCACATCTTGTGATTGAATGTTGGCACTCCTCAAGGGAGCGTGCATGGCTTGGGGCCAGTGCAAGTTCCTCCACGCACAGGGTTTGCACATGCTGTTATGGTCCCATGTGAGAAAATGAGGTTTCAGAGACGCTGGGACTGTTTGGAGCCATTCAGTTTCGTTCTCTGGTGAGAGGAACTGCAAGACTTCAAGGAAGCCCTTGGCCTGGAGTGAGTGCCCCTCTGGTTGCTGTCATCAGGTAAATTGGTGAATTTGGCTTCTAATCAGAGAAGAGTGTTTCGTTTGATTGTTTTGTATCTCAACCTAGAAAAGCAAAAATAAGTCTGGTAGTAAACTTAAGGAACTTGTGGAAAGGAATGGGCTTTGCAGGAGAACGGAGCGCTGAAGGGGTCCTGACTGCCCGATCTCAGAACTGGGCAGTAGTTGTCTAAGCTATGGATGCCACTGACGTAGCTCATCTCCCTCTGCTCAGCAAGGAAGCTGGTCACTACCAGCCCCTAGATTTAGCTCCCTGGCCCTTTCTTTGGCCTTTCCTCAGTTGTGGGAACCCAGTGTATCCTTCTTCCCTGTATACCTGCAGAAAACATGGGTGTCAGCCCTGCCACTGCTCAGAGGAGAATGTGCATATCCCAGAGGGCAGCTTTTGCAGTGCAGCATAGTGAGAGTTGGTGAAAGGTGAGTGAGACGGGAGCAACATAACTTGAGGTGTGAATTCACTTCTGCCAGGGACGTTGCTATTTCCCAGACCATCTTACTATTGCAAAGAGCTTGCTTTCTCCAGCCGAGTCAGGTTGCAAAGGAAATGGTCCATGTTCAGATCCACACACAGAGCTAGGGATTTCCAAAGCAAGTTTGGTGCTCTGCTAAGATCAAAGGCTCTACAGAGAGAGCCTCAGGTAGGGCCGCCGTGGGGATACATTTTCATCTGTTTTTGCTCAGGGTTTCATCCTGGTGGCCAGTGTAATATTTGAGCATATCTCCGCTCTCCTCTTGGCGTGGGACGTGCCGTGTTGTTGTTTCTCACACTGTTGCTTGTGCTTACGTGGGGGTGCAGCAGGGGCTGGTGGCTCCGCAGGGGTTGGGAGGCAGGAGCTCAGCGCGGTGGCTGCCCGCAGGGCCAGGGCTGCTGCCAGGACGAGCTTCGGTGGAGGCCCAGGTGGGGCTGCTCAGACACTTGTTCTGGAGGACCACGCAGAGCAGAGGGCTTGGAGCAGCAAGGGTGCCGGCTGTAGAGACAAAGGCAGTGGCTGAAGAGCCTCTTCTTGCCTGGATCTGTCCGTGCAGGGTGCAGGCCACACAGACGGAGCGTGCTGGGTGGTCCGTGGGTGTTGTGCAACCAGCAGCGGGTTTTGGAGATGACTGTGGATGTCTGCAGGGAGCCACAGGGAACTCGAATTTGTTTTCTGGAGCTTCCTGCAGCCGGGCGTTGAGAGTGTGTGAAGGCCCTGCCTGTGGCGATGGGGAAGGTCTTCTGAAGAAGGCTTGGAGAAGGACACGTCTGGTGGGTGTCACATCCTGGGCCGTTGGCCTGCAGAGCCCTCCACAAGGAGTCTGGCAGCCAGCAGTGGCACCTTATCGAAGGCACCTGGCCAAAAGACCCGGAGGAGCCTCTTGCATTGAAGGCACTTGGGTACAGGTGACCTGGAGAGCAGGGAAGGGGCGAGCAGCCTTCTCCACGGCTGCTGGGTTTTCTACAAAAGATCCAGCCTCCCCTTGAGGATTTTTGCGCTTTTCCATGTGTGCACAGGCGGCTGGGTAAGGGGGGGTGAAAGATTTATGATGCTGCTTTGGTTTTGTTCTAATAAAAACCAATCTGAGTGGTGCAGGGATAAATCTAGAGTTGCTTGGCTGCAAAGCCAAGGTGCAGGAGGCTCTGCTGATTAGAGCAGTCAAGCCCCTCTCCGCGGTAATAAATGAGTCTGGTGAGATGCCCCGGGCGGCTGAGCGAGGCTGGCGGCTGCCACCTGCCGGCACCTCTGCCTCGGGCCGGCTGCGGTGGCCGGCGGTGCCTGGGCAGGACGGAGGAGCGGGGTCTGTCCTCCGCGCACGAAGCAGCAGCAGGGTCGGAGCGCAGCACCGTAGAAGCCTGAGGCTGGGAGAAGTGTGGGAAGCCCGTGTGGCTTTACAATCCGTGTTACACAAAGCAGGGAAGCGGCCGAGCTCGTTCGGCGCCTGCGAGGGGGCCTGGACGGAGCGAGCTGTGCTGAGCCGGGCAAGTCCCCGCGCGGGGTCCCGGCAGCAGTCACGGCGCTCGCCCCGCGCTCCTAATGCTCCCGCCGGCTGCACGGCGCAAAGCTCTGTGTCAGCGGGAACGCAGCTGGAAGCACCGTTTTTCCCATAGCAAATGGGTTTTAGACATGGTGGGAGCTGGATCTGGAGACTGCTTTCAGCAGCTGCAAAGGACTGGGGAAGGGTGAAGGATTTCCTGAATCTCGTTCTTGGTATGTGTCAGGAAAGGCTGGGATATTTCTCAAGCCTGTGCCTTGTCAGGAACAGTAGGAGCACATTCGAGTGCAATATTTCTGCTCTGCTTGTCTCCTTGCGTGCTGGTTTAGTCTGTGAGTTTGGAGATACTTTGTGCGGATACATACGCCTGTAGCGGATATGCAGTCAGCTGAAAATGTCTGTATTCATAAACCTCATCGGCTGCAATAACTGTTCACTTGGTTTTGTTTGTTTCCTGGATGTGCAAATACTTTTTGCTTTTGCTTCTTTTGGGTGCTGATAGCCAGGACTTGGCCAAGGAAACAGATAGAAGTGAAGAACAGAGACAAGGCATTTCTGGTGAGCCCAGACCCTTAGAAACGCCGTCGTAGACCTGTGCTGTGGTGAAGCAGCCCAGGTTTGGTGCTGAGCCCAGGGAGCTGTTCTGTCCTGGCGTGTGAGCTGGGAAGGGCGTGCGCCACGTCAGGTGTTCGGGGAGCAGAGCAGTCCTGTGCTCCAGAGGCAATCCCTGCTTGCAGTGCTGGGACATGGTCGGGACTGGGGTTATGGGGAACCCTCTACCGACTGCTTGCAGCACTTGGAGGATCACAGGGCATATGCTCCTTTTTAGGTGGTCTTTTATGCACCAAGTCTTTTATGCTCACACTTTAGAGCTCGCTCTGCCATTACTGCCCAATGTCTAGGATCCCCCACTGCCCTGCTTTATGGCTCACCTGCTGCAATTTTGTGAAAATGTATTCTTTTCATATAAAATGGTTGTTCATGGCCTCAAGCCCAAGATAACTATTCTGGGGAGCACAGACTGCTGCAGTAGGGAGACCAGAATGGGCAATGCCATTTCCTTGGTGTTTTGTGCACATGCTGTCCCAGCCACCTCAGATGCCAGTGTGGGTGGCTGGTGCCAGGAGACTGTGTGAGGAATTTTGCCTGTGCGGATTAACCCAGAATTGTCCCCTCTGCCACTTGCGTGGAGAAGGGATCATCAGCAAACAAAAACAGCCCTGCTGGGGGGCAGGGGAAGGGAACTGCACTGTGGTACTTGGGCAGTGCTTGGAGGCAGCCTTTCTTTGATTGAATTTTGGCCGTGAGCATTGTAAGAGAGCAGCTGGAGTTGGCCTGATAGCGAGCAAAGGAAACCCTGGCTGGTATTGCCAGGTCCCTGGGGAGCAGGAAAGCGGGAGCAAAACAATGTTGCAGGAAATGAGCAAGCTGTCAAGAAAACGGATTGCAGAGCTGTTCTCCTGCTGGAGATGGAGTTCCGCCTGCGTGCGCAACTCGGACGATGCGCAGGGGCCGCAGCCCTGGCTGTGGGGCCACGCAGGGGCAGACGGCCAGCGCAGGTGCAACCCTCACAGCCTGGTCCTGGCCTCTCGCCTTCCTCCCTCTCAGCTCCGTGCCCCTCTAGCAGGCACAAAGCGCCCCAGAGCTTCCTGTGATTGTAGTCAGCTGTTGATGGCTCTCACATTCGCCTGCACACAAGTATGTGATTAAACACATGAACAGCACTCTGGGACAAAGCTGTGTCATGGAGCATCCCATGGAGCTTCGACTTCAGATGGCCTGGCGGGTCAGCAGAATGATTTCAGGGCAACCTGATGTGGATTGCCAGGTTTCTGCAACTAACCTTTCAGTTGTCTTTTGTCCACAGGAGCTGTCAGAGCATGACCAGTCTGTTCAGCAGTACCATGTCTCCTGTTAAGGATGGGACGTCTTCTCTTCCAAGGAGGCAGACTTCCTTCACCAAGCCCCCGCTCCGTGCGCTCTATGACTTGCTGATAGGACCCATGGAAGGAGTAAGTGTTTAGTGAGGACAAACGTAGAAGTTCAATTAGCAAAATCCCCAGTGATCTGGGAAAGCAAGGACAGACAGCTTGGGAACTGATTCTGAGGCAAGGTGCCTTTAACTTGGTCTTCCCAGATGGTGAGACTGATTATGCTGGGAGATGGAAATAGGGGACTTTGCGTCTCCTTGCTTATATTTATGCCGCCCCAACCAACGCCTCCCCACACTCCAGCTTTGGCACCTCAGGACTTCACATGCTGCCTCTGGCCTCCTCTGTGACCTCTGTAGAGGTAACAGGTCACCCAGTGTCCTGGGATATTCCTTGTGCGTGAGCGTGGGGTGCCTGGGAGAAGGGCGGCGGGGGACAGTGACCCTAAGGACAGGTGGTGTGCTGGAAAGCTACCTCCATGGGAGGGAGGAAGCGGCTGCTGGACAAGGTGGCAACAGGGACTTAGTCCACGTGCCAGTTTCATACAAAAGGCAGCGTGTGTCGACATTGCTGCCAGCACCTGCAAACAGGACTGCTGGGCCATGCAGAGGAATGTATAGGCCAGAGCGGACGCGTCAAGGTTCATAGCACGCTGAGCAGGGGAGTTTATGCAGCTTGCCAGCTCTCATGTGATTTTTAAACCCATTGGGCGTCTGAGCTCTGCCCCGTCTCTGTGCATCCGTGGGCTCTGAACAACCTGTGCACTGTCTTTGCTTTCCCTTAAATTTCAAAACTTAAATGCAGCTAGTGATGAAACCAAAAAGTATTTTGTTTGGTTCTTAGAAATTCTGTATTCGAAGGTCAGAATGGTTAAGATGACAGTCGTAGTCATTTGGCAATAGCATTTGATGCCTCTCTCCAGACTGTCGTATCGTTTTGCTGCCCTCTTGCTGCTGCTGTCTGCCTGGTAAAGTCTAGTCTAGGGACCGTGGTGCAGCGCGCGCTCCGCTGTCCTCAGCGCAGGCCTGCTGTGCAGTGCAGATCGTGATGAATTCTTGCCCGTGTCCTCGGGCAGGCTGCGGATTTCCTTTGAGCAGAGCGCTCGGGCGGTTGCCCTGGATTCCCTGCGTTGTGGCTGTGGTACCCTTCTGTCTGCTGTTGACTCCATACTTTTAGTGACTGATACTTACCCTTCCACTTCTCTACGTCCTCGAGGCCTTTTGCCCCAAAAGTCCAAGGCAGTTCCTGGTTTTCCCAGACCTCTCATGCACGCTGTGCTGCTCTGTCTGTTGCTTTTTCAGTATTGGCAGTGCCCTTTGTGAAACGAAGCGAGCAGAACTGCAGACAGCTTTCTCATTAGAGGGCTATAACTGCTGGTTCTGATTTATGTTCCATACCTGCTGCAACAACATGTAAAGTCCTTGGAGCCCATTTGTTGTTTCCTTTTAGGGCTGCTAAGCCAGGTGCAGACAGCACAGTGAATTGCCACCTCCAACCTTTTCCTTGTTTCCACCCTTTTGCTCTGCTGTGGCACAGGATGGCTGGTGGTGCCACAGAGCCACCTGGGCCTCTGAGTGTCACACAGTGCCACCCTGTCAGCCGGGCGAGTGGCCAGGTGATCCTGGTCCTGGCTCTGTCCCTCCTACAGGTCGGTGCTTTTACTGGGGCCTGGAGGTGCTCCCAGGAGGTGCCGCGGGTGCCGCTGCAGGGATGGGTGGCTCTGTTTGCGTGCTCTGCGGTCCTGCTCTGCTTTCCTGCCCGAGCACCCCGAGGCCTGGCCCGCACTCTGCTCTGAGCTCGGCTGTCGCTGGTGTCTGGGCGCTTTTGTCAGCTCGGGCGCTGAGGGTGCAGGCGAGGAAACGTCCTGTGCTGGTGAGTTGAAGAGAAGAGCAGATGAGCAAAGGGAAGCCTGATTGCTCGGGGATGCCGTTCTGTCCGGGGTCTTGGAGAGCAGGCAGATCGCTCCAGAAGACACACGTGCATGCTGTTTGCAGCAAGGAAGATAGATAGCTTCCTTGGGGTAGAAAAAGGCATTTTCAGTGTCATCTGCTGCAAGTAGCTTTGTGTCCTCAAAATAGCTTTGCCTGGGAACATAACATCTGCTATAGTCTAAATAACCAAGCGATTTGAAGAAGAAATCTTCGGCTCAAACTCCAGGAACCCTCCTTTCCCCCTGCAGGCCAGGAATAACTGTGGTCAGGTTTGCTTGGTGGTTTCATGCGTTTGATATCTACAGTTGGTACATTTCCAGTAAGATACTAGATACCAGGCTTGGCAGGACTTTTGGAACACACAGAACTACTGGATTTGGGATCCTTGCTAACTTACAGTCTAAAAAATGCAGTTCAGGTGTTGCATGTGGTCTGGCTGTCCCATCATAGTGGAAAATTCTGATTATAGCAGCACTAGCTGCAGAGAGGCCCGTCAAGCCAGCAGCTGTCAGCAGGTTTAACGCAGCACCGCTCTGTTCCCAGCAAGCTGGGCACGGAGACTTGTCCTTCTCTACCAGAGCAGCCTGCGTTGTTGCTGTGAAGCAAACCATGGGTTCCTGTTCAACCGTTGCTGCTCTTTCTCACGGAATAGATTCTCTTTGTTAGAACTCACCACTAAAAATAAACCTTGGAGATGTATGTAATGCAAATAAGCTTCATAATTTTATTTCTCTCTCCTTAACGTGTGGGAAAAAATGTATTTTAGACTCTAGGACTTTTCCATGCAAATGGAAAATCCTGCAAAGCACATGTCATGATGGCTTAGATTGTGCTGCCAACAGAGCTCTGGAGGAGGGAGTCAAACAGAAAATACATAAAAACAAAACCAAACAACCCAGAAAACAGCAGCCCGGGTGGGAAGCTGCCCTCCACGGAGTGTGTGCGACGCAGCCACAGAGCGTGCGCCAGGCCCGGGGGACCCCGCGCTGCCGCTGCCAGGAGAAATGGCAAGAGGGCAGCTACTATTTTGAACTTCTTTTAAAAAGAAGATTTTCTTACCCTTCAGCAGTTTTCTTCCCTCTTTGAAAGTCGAAAACATCTAAAAGCATCTTGCTGTCTGCTCAGCTTTCTGCTATGTGACTTTCCCCCTCCCCTCTGACCTGATTTTGGTATTTTAGACTCCCTCTGGAGGAGACAGCCAGGCAGATGTTCCTATTCCTTAATTAATGTTCGTTCATCTTTTCTGCTGCCTGAGAGCTGAAGCTCGAGGGTGGCAGCAAATTTCTGCTGTGCTGTGACCGCTGGGGACGTGGGTCAGTGCATCCAGTGGGGGGACTCAGCCGCCAGCACGTTGCTCTCCAGCATGAGAGACCGACCCTGGCCAAGGTGGAGAGAGGGATTGAGCTCGTCATGCAGATAAAAGCAACGGTCCAACTTTACAGAACCGTCCGATGTGCACATGTGGTCACCAGTCACAGCAGCTGGGTCAAATGTATGCACATGAAGAGATGAGACTGTGGGATCAAACTAGAGCCCAACACATTGTGAGTGCAGCCCATGGGACTGATGCAGTCAAAGGACCAAACTGATGTTCTCTTTCTTTTCCAGGGTTTGATGCATTCCAGTGGTCCCGTTGGCCGCCACCGCCAGCTGATCCTGGTTCTGGAGGGAGAACTGTACCTCATTCCTTTCGCTCTTCTGAAGGGCAGTTCCTCCAACGAGTACCTCTACGAGCGCTTCAGCCTCATCGCGGTGCCATCCATCCAGTCGCTGAACCCCAGCTCCAAGGTCTGGCCTTGCCCCCACAAGCCTGTCTCTCGTAGACGTCTCTGGTGAGGCGGGTCTGGTGTATGCGGAACAGCAGCAGCCGTGTCCTGCTGCGCCTGACCGTAGAGCAGAAGCTGCAGATGTGCCGCTCTCCCAAGGCACGGCCGGCTCTGGAGCATGCTGAGCAGCGCCGGTGGCAGATAGATTCTGATGCAGTTCCTGCAGTAGGGAGGACGGGGGATGGATCATCTGAATCTCCTCCTCTAAGGTGTCATGTCCTCGGGTGTGCACTTTCATGGCAGACTGCAGAAATGTAGGTGACCTAGACTGAGCTTCGTTGCAGAGTTCACTGTGTCCTAGT
The DNA here is from genome assembly GCF_000705375.1 of Tinamus guttatus. Next base: position 252,075 of record NW_010580578.1, on the reverse strand, counting down.
GGACTCCTGAGATGTTTGGCTGCTTGGGAGCTCTCCACGTGGCGGAGGCCCCTCATGTCTCGTGACACTAAAGCTATAAGTCAAAGCCACCACAGGCTAGTCTGGAGGAATTGCCTTTATGTTGATATTTGGCAGCAACCTTCAGCTTTTCTAAGGCCCTGCATGCCCAGGGAGAACAACCTAGTCACATCTGCTCTTGCTGTGTGCCATCCTCGCACTGGGTTAAGCACAGTCATTAGAGCAGCAGAAGGGTCTGACCTTTGTCACGGCTATGGATGGGGGGATTCAGCTCTTCTCTTTATCGGGCTGCAGGGATCAGCTGCAGGTGACACCATGCACCTCGCAGTGGTGACATCGTTCCAGTTTGTGTTTACAAATGCTTTTTCCCCTAAGAAGGGAAGTTGGAATCTTCTTTATACTTGCAGTTCTGCTGCAAGCCTCCAAGGGAATCGAGGCTAAGTCTCTCTCTATTCTATGGTTATCTATTTCTCCACCTGAGAAATAGGATTAGAAAATCTGACAAGTAGAGCTGTTTCTTGGAGAGCTGAATGGAGGGAAAAAAAAGGAAATGCAAATTATTTTTGTAATTACAGTTATCAGATTACACTTTAGACACGAGGATACAGCATGTTTTACAACCAGCACCCCAGCAGACAGATCTTCGAGCCCTATTTTCTGTGTCTTTTTCTCTGCAGTCCCACGTGAGGAAGAATACTCCTGCTTTCTCCAGTTCTACCTCAATGGCAGCTGTCATAGGAAATCCCAAGCTCCCTTCAGCAGTTATGGACAGGTGGCTGTGGGGCCCTATGCCCTCTGCAGAAGAGGAGGCATATATGGTGTCCGAGTTACTTGGCTGCCAACCCTTAGTTGGCAATGCAGCAACAAAGGAGAGGGTCATGAGTGCCCTGTCTCAGGCAGAATGTGTCCATTTTGCCACCCACATTTCCTGGAAGCTGGCTGCCTTGGTCCTGACGCCCAACACTGACAGCAATCCAACCAGCAGCAAGAGCTCTTTCGGGAACCCCTACACAATACCAGAATCCCTTCGGATGCAAGATGATGCCAGCGATGCAGAGAGCATCTCAGACTGCCCTCCTCTCCAGGAGTTTCTGCTCACAGCAGCTGATGTCCTGGATCTGCGGCTTCCTGTTAAATTAGTGGTTCTTGGGTCTTACCAAGAATCCAACAGCAAAGTCACTGCCGATGGGGTCATTGGCTTGACAAGAGCGTTCCTGGCTGCTGGGGCCCAGTGTGTCCTGGTGTCACTCTGGCCTGTTCCTGTGGCTGCTTCCAAAATGTTTGTGCATGCCTTCTATTCCTCCCTCCTAAATGGGATGAAAGCCAGTGCAGCCCTTGGGGAAGCGATGAAAACTGTGCAGAGCAGCAAGCAGTTCTCACACCCATCCAACTGGGCAGGTAGGAGAATCTGCTTTTTGATAAACTGGATGGGCTTTTGGGGAAGTACTCTAGAGCCAAATTGCCTGTATTAAGCAAGGAATGATGCTAACGGGTGGCTGGAGGCTGCGTGTTGCCCACGCACTCCCAGGTGTCATCCACTGGGCTTCAGACCACGCCATGTGTGACTGCTCCTTTCCTTCAAGGGGGCTGGATGTCAGTGCCATGGGACACAGGAGCATTTCACAGCACACAGTATGTAGATAAGTTATGGATTTCACGATTTAAAACAATTGTGAAGGTGAAGTGTGTTTCATCGCAATGGTTTCATGACTGGAATGAGATGTGTGCTACAAAGCTCACTTATGGCATGGGTGATTGTCTTTGGTGCCTGGTTCCTCCACGACTGGGATGAATTTAGCTGGAGTTTGCTCCAATTCATCGAACCGTGTCCCTGATAACGCAGGTTTGACTGTCAGGAGGCAAGAGCAGTGTTTCTAGAAGCAGCAGCAGCAGTCGGCAGCTGTGATTTCCATGGCATAGACCTTGGAGGTCTCACTGATTTGCTCCCCAAGGGGAAAGGTTCCACTGGCCGCCCATGGAAATTTCCCAGCAGCGCAAGCGGAGCCAGCGGGATGTGCGGCTCCTCACTCCGCAGCTGCCTTAGTGAGCTGAGATGCAGAAGGACAAAGTTCCGGTGCTAATACGGGTAATTGTAAATAAGCTGCAGGGTTTTCCCAACACAAATCGTGTTTCCTGAAAGCTGTAAACATTCCCCGAATGTTTTCCCTTTGCACGGGCAGCAATGCCTGGTGTGTGGAGCAGGGGGCTGCGGGGCCCGTGGCTGGTGCGGGAGGGCAGCTCGCGGCAGCGCGCCGCGGGGACGCCGGAGCTGGCCTGGGAGGCCGCCCGAGTCCCGTGTTAGGATGTGACTCAGAGAATGGCTTTAGGTTACCGACCACAGTCCAACTGGTATTTTAGTTTCCTTTTAAGAACTTGCTGTCTCAAAGGAAAGAGTTTTTTAAATAATAATTTAAAGAATCCATTCCCTGGCAAAACATCACTTGTGGACATGGGCTCTTAGCTTTGCCCCCAGGCAGGGTCCGGCAGACTGCCCTAGTACTGCTCCTCTGTGGACTGTGAACGAGTCGCCTGCCTGGGGCTGAGCGGCGGGTCCTGGAGCAGGGCAGAGCGGCCTGCGCTGCGCCCGCGCAACCGAGCGTTCGCACGTGCAGCCAGCGCGGGTTTCTCACCCAGCCAGAAACACACTCAGTTTTCTGATTTCTGTTGTTTCTAGGCTCTGTTTAGCATCTATTGATTTCTGTTGCTGTAGAGCAGACATGGAGCGCGCTAGGACAGATCTAGCTGCAACACAGCATTTTTCCACTTGCTTGAACAGGAAAACAGTATTGATTTAATAGAGAAGGAGAGTAAAAAGCATCCAGGGAGCTTTCTGGAAGTTCAGTCTGTGGGACTGAGCAAACAGGCAGCTGCTTTTGGGAAAGAATATAACTCTGCAGGGGGCAATGAACCATTTATTTCATTAGCCTGAAAGGGCAGGGGGTATCTGCCTGTCTGGCAAGCGTCCTGCGATGAGAGGAGATTGAGAAGCTCTCACTCTGCGTCCTGCAGGCTTCACGCTCATCGGGTGTGATGTGAAGCTGAACAGCCCTTCTTCGCTGGTGGGACAGGCCCTGACGGAGATTCTGCAGCACCCCGAGAGGGCACGGGATGCCCTGCGTGTCCTGCTACATCTGGTAAGAGAAGGGACACGTCGCAGCACGGAGCGGGCGTGGGGACGGGCACCGCAGCGGCGTAGTCCTGAGCTGGCGCTGCTTGCGGGTGTGCATCTGAACAGGGAGATCTAACCGCTCGCACTTGAACATAGACCTTTCTCCCTCAGCACAAGGCAGTATCTTACCAAAATTCTGGGTCACAGTGAAAATGCCTGATGGGGTTTCCAGAGTCCTACCTTGTGTTGTGACAAATTCTTGTTCAGACCCATCTTGCTTGCAGTAGCTGTTGAATTTAGTCCATGCTTTAAAAAATGAGATAATTGATAAGATTAATTGTTTTTATAAGAAAATAACTACAGACATTGCAAGGGAAGCAGTAAATGGAGATGCAGAACAATTTAGTGACCACTGTCTTTTTGCATATTTGGAGATAAGAGGCACTTCTGTTCCCATATGTGCTAGTCGCCGGCTGTGGGGAGCAGCAGGACCGAGGCCAAGCTGACAGATGGTTAGAATCATCTCTTATGATATTGGGTATTTTTCCTTCCAACGTGTCTTCTCTGTTGCCGCAGGAATGTGGAATATCCATTGGGTTGTGGAAACCAATGAATAATGGTAGTCCTCCCAGCTGCTGTTTATTGTGAACACTTCTCCTTTTGCTTTTTAACATATATAGCTGTTTGCACAGTCTTGCCTGGTAACGAGCAGTGTGCTCAAGAGACTGGAGCCTGAGTGTGAGTCATCTTTTGGGGACAAATGTGCTGCCAGCCTATAGGAATGATCACAACCAAACCAGCATCTGGTTTCCTATGGCGTTCATGTTGCTGTGGTGTGTTCCTATGGCATTCATCCCACAGTGACGGATCACAGCAGTTTTGCAACTGAATATTGAGCTATTCCAAGGGCTCTGACATCCTTCTGTGTAAGATGAGGCTGAATGTCAGTCTTGCCCTTCCTGCCACTTCACTGTGTGCAGGGATCAATAATAAACCTTCCTTATAAAATAAGCTAATAAAATAATGCTGTATTGTGCCCTGAAGGTGGAGAAGTCATTGCAGCGGATCCAGAACGGGCAGCACAACTCCATGTACACCTCCCAGCAAAGCGTGGAGAATAAAGTGGGCGGCATTCCCGGCTGGCAGGCGCTGCTCACGGCCGTGGGCTTCCGCCTGGACCCCCCCAGCAGCGGCCTCCCCGCCGCCGTCTTCTTCCCCACCGCGGACCCCGGCGAGCGGCTGCAGCAGTGCAGCACCACCATACAGTCCCTGCTAGGTGAGCGCCCGGCCAGCGCGCCTCTACCCAGGGACTCCTGCCTTTTCCTGCGCAACGACGAAATTTGTCTGATAATACTGTATGTTTTTACAGTAACAAAATAAAAGCATTTAATGGGACAAAGTCTCTCCTCAGCGCCTGAGGCTTTCATGGCTGGATAGCAGAGGGTTATTTTGTCCTCGTTACCACTAGAGGGAGGCCCAGAACAAGAGGGACGTGATGAATTAAGGCCCTTCCAGTAGATCTGTATGCAGTGTTCCTGAGATTATGTCCCAATTGTCTTCTTGCCTCAGATAATTGAATCACGCAAGGAAAAGAAAATCAGAGTCTGTATACAGCTAACAGAATCCCTAGAAGTAAATGTTTATTGAGTATTTTGTCATATATGGAAATATTTACCACTGGATCCACTATCTGAGAAGCATGATGGGACTGTTCCTTTCTCAGTCAGAAACTCTATAATCAAATATAAAGTTAGGAAAATGCTTTTGCTTTCTGGAAGTTGCTGCTGCTTCCAGAGCTGTTCACTGATACAGGGAAGAGATTTTTAGGAGTTAGCTGAGTGTGTGTCCTATTCAGATTGTCTACCTGAACAGATATCGATAGATATTTCTTGATAGATATTGAATCTATCAAGAAACAGATTTTGAACAAAAAAAAAGAAACATATTGAACAATCAAGAAATAGTTTTTGAATGAGCTCTGTTGCCTTTGTTGTTTTTCAGGTTTGCCTAACCCTGCACTTCAGGCACTTTGTAAACTTATCACAGCTTCAGAAACCGGAGAACAGCTTATCAACCGGGTGAGTTGGGAGGGTTCTCTCCAGCACTGGTTTCCAAACGCTTCCTTACAGGCCCGTGGGTTCGGAGGTGCACAAAATGGTTTCTGTCTCAGTTTCTCAGCCCAGCAGTTGCATGATAGGAGAGTTCAGTATTGAGATTGTAAACTTGCCTTGTTGTGAGAGTGACCATGAGTGTCCAGGAGAGCAAAATACAGGCGTGCTATTGAGCTGCAGGTCTCCCAGTTCAGACACAGAAGTGAAAACATAATACGGAGAGCAGGAAAGAGCGGCAAAATACAGAAAAACGAGTGGTAGAAGCACCGAGTTCTTTGACAGCCCCATCGCAGCCCATGCTGGCTGGTCGCTGTCCGGAGCAGTGTCCCAGGTGTCCCAAGCAGTGGCACCAGCTCGGGGCCGCGCGAGGTTGGGGGGGGGCTGCTGGGGTGGGGCCTGCCGCGGGTGCCCCCGGCAGCTCCGCCAGCAGGACCCGGCGTCTCCAGGAGCCGAGCGCTGCCGCCCAGGCCCCGCTCCCTCTTCCTGCCCCGTCTCTTCTGTCCTTTCTGGCATGTCGAGCCCAGCCCAACCTTGCCCTGCACCACCGGCCTGCCCGCCACGTGTTTCTTACTGTCCTGGTTCTCCTCTAATGCAGTTTCTCTTGGTCGCGTGCCCGCTTTGGTGAGTGCGCGCCGTGTGTTGTGAGCAGGCGCAGAGCTCAGCTCCTCCTCCCGGGCAGTGCTGCAGCGGGAGCTGGGCTTGTCCCCACGCTGTCGTTGAAGGGTCCCCTGCACTCTGTCCTGTTTGGTCTCTCTCTGCACCACGTACAAAACAGGTCCAGCTGTGCAGTTACTATTAAGAAGCCTGTTTTGGTTGCCCATGAGACTGAGCCTGTTTCAAGGAAATGCTTTTTTTTTTCTTTTTTTATTTAGCATGTGAGATGTTTCTAACAGTTTGTGCTTTATGGGGTTCTGCTGTCTTGCATCAGCTCTTCTGTGGGTGCCTGAGGCTTTCCAGGCTGAGCAGCAGCAGGTTATTTTGTCCTCATTGCCACCAGAGGGAGGCCTGAGTAAGTGGGACGTGAGGAGTAAAGGACATGCCAGGAGATTTGTATGTGCAGCAGTATCCCCGAGATTGTGTCCCCGTTGTTGTTTTGCCTCAGGTAATTAAACCATGCAAGGAAAAGAAATCCATTTTTTTGTTGGCTGTGCACAGCTAACTGAAGTGATGCCATTTCCCTGTGTTGGCAGAGATGTCGTGTTGTTTTTGCAAATGCTTTTCAGTAGCTCCAAACACAAGCAGATTTCCCTTTGCACAGGTCCACCCTGTTAAAACATTGCGTGGTTTTGACTTAGCTCTTCCTTCCTCTGCTGTTAGTCACATTTCCTCCCTGCTGTTCCCAGCAGCTCAGTTAGGAAGCAGCTAAGAAACGTGGTGGGAGATGCCTGCATTCAAAGCTGGGATGATGGTAGTCCAGCCGCTGGACAGAGCTTCCTTCTTCCTCTCCAGAGGGAGCAGTGAGTTTCATAATGGAGCGACTGCTCTTGCCATCAGCAAGGCATGAGCAGATCTCTTGCTTGGATGTTTTTATGTGCACAAATGGAAGGCAGGAACTGGAAAAGGAAGAACTGTGGTAGTACTGCATACACAGGAAAAATCTAGGGATCGTTGACTACAGCAAGGGCTGATGAAAGTATCCAGAGAAAACAGGCGAGGGGCTTGTTTGTGCTCAGCCTCCTGCCAGAACGTGTCCTGGCCGGGGGTGTCTGCCGTGGTTGTGGGGAGCTGGTGCTGCCAGGCTCCAGCTGCCTCTGCCCGCGCCGCTGGGCTCCTCCTCATTCACCGCTCAGGCCATTTCCATTGCTCTCCTCTCCCTGGTTAGAGCATCTTGCACTCAGGATGCTATTTTGCATGCACACGTGTCGCTGCATGGCAGGGTTCCCTCCCACAGGCACGTTGTAGCACAGAATAACCCATGTTCTTTGTTTCTTTCCTTCTCTTCTCCTCTCTTTTTCTTTCTTGTTATCTGCTGCCCGAAGGCTGTTAAAAATATGGTGGGAATGGTGAGTATGACAAGCAGGCGGGAGCGAGAGTCCCGTGCAGGACGGAGCGCGCAGACAGAGCGCGGCGTCGCTGCAGGCCGCTTCCCTGAGCTGCCGGGCAGTGCCAGGCCCTGCCTGCAGGCCCGGGGCTGCTCGGTGACGTTAACGTGGGAAAAAGACAGTGTTGGCTCGTGTGGGCTGTAAGTGCTTCCAGGCCGAGACGGGTGGTCCTGGGATGCATTTGCTCCTGGGTTAGCAACTTTCCATCCTTCCTGCCCTGGCTGGGCTTGAGTTCTGTGGGATCCTGGCATCTTAATTTGTGTCAGATCATCATAAACCACTTTTTTCTGAACTTTCCTACTTCTGTCTCTCGGGCCCAGATAAGAAACTTCTTTCCTGGGAAGTCATAAAGGTCTTAGGAAAGTCTTCCATAGTTTCATATGATTTTATTCTGTCCAGTTTAGTGTTGAGAATTGGTTTCTTGGGATTCACATAAGGAATATGGCTTAGTTATGGAATGGGCTTTAGCAACTGCCTGTGAGCAGCCCCAAAGTGTTTCTTTTCTTTTCTTTCATGTCCCAGATTTTCCTGCTGTGCTTCCTCCTTGCTCTTTCTCCACTGGCCACATCTCCAGCCCTCACCCCATTCTGTCCCTTGCTTTGCTGGTGTTTTCAGCCTTGTTGATCGTCACTGTCCCTGGACTGGTCCCCCCCGGCCAGGCCTTTCCATCTCACTGTTCGGCTCGGGGGGCAGCTGCTGTCTCCATACGTCCGTAGAGAAGGGGCTGTTTGCAGTGCATTTATTTAGCTTTGTGTCAGGAAAGTGTTGATGTGGTGTGTCAGGAATGGCTAATGTTTGTGTTGTTATCTTCAGCTACATCAAGTCTTGGTTCAACTTCAGGCAGGAGAGAAGGAGCAGGATTTCTCCTCCGCACCAATCCAGGTTTCAATCAGTGTCCAGCTCTGGAGGCTTCCTGGCTGTCACGAGTTTTTGGCAGCTCTAGGTAGGAAAACACTTCCTCCTGTTTTCTTACTGTTACTCCTGCCTCATGTGGTAGAGTCAAGTAGTGTTGGGACTCGCAGCATGAGGGTTGTTTGCCTGGGTACCGCTCGTTTCTCGGCAGCTCTGGAGGTGCTGCCTGTCTGCTCACTACGTCTCTACCTGTTCACATGCACTCACTGATGCGTCAGTGGCAGGGGGAGTTTTTCTGCATACACTGAAACATCTCCTGGGGTAGCAGAACATGTATTTCAGGGCAGACAGCTACTTGGTGCCATCAGGATGGCTCAACTCCATTTTTTATTTTAGGATCCTGTTTCCCTGCTCTTGGAATTGCATTCTAGTGAGTTTGCTTCTGGCATTCTCTCTGGAATGAACCAGCTGTTCCTTTGGCAGCAGTACCTGTCCACTGAGGAAGGATAGGACATACCAGAGCGACAGTGTGTACCAGGAGTTGTATCCTGAAGAAAAGACAGATGAGAACTAAACACCAAAGTAGTTTTTATTCTGTTTTGGACCCTGCTTTGGGGAAGGGCATTGCATTTTGCAGCACTGCAGAGAGAGACGCCCAGGAAGTTTGTAAGAAGATCTAGCAGACACTGGATATAGTTTCCAATATACATTTATGCCCCCTACTGCCTAGCCCTTGCTGGCTAAGTTTCAAGGTCTCTGCTCCTTTTTAGGCCTATTTCTATGAGAAATCTTTGAATTAATGATGAATGGCAGGGGCACATAGGACTGCTCCCCAGAAATGTGGTTAGTGTACGATTTGTTTACAATTCTGAATAATTTGCACATTAAAAAATAATACTGAGTGCCATATTATGTCTGTTAGTTTGGATAGGAGTTATTAGTGTGTGTGTTAAATGTGGCACCTGAAAGCTTCTTACTACCTGCTGGAGTATACATGCCAGAGAATAATAAAAACAAACCAGCAAGTGTACACTGTGGGACACATCATTCTAGGACACTGCAGATGCTTTGTTCTCTTTGTGTTATAAAGGAGATCAGACCTCTTTTAAGACATGGAATCTTTCTATGAGATATGATTTTTTTTGATGTTTTTACTTCATATTCTGTTGCAGGTTTTGATCTTTGTGAAGTTGGGCAAGAGGAGGTGATTCTGAAAACTGGGAAACAAGCTAATAGGAGGACAATGCACTTTGCTCTACAGTCCTTGCTGGCACTTTTTGGTAAAGTTACTCACAGCAGTTTTTTCCCTGTACCATCTGCTGATTTGATCAGAATGGTCTTTCTTGGTATTTCATGTTCTCACCTTTTGTGCATGCATGCATACATCATCATACATACTTGATATAGACCACACGTCACACAGTAGGTGCAGCAAACATTATTTTTTATATATAAATATAACTTTCCAAACTTTAGCTGCCTCACAGAAAGGCTGCCTCCCAAAAATGCCGCAGACAGTATTGCAACATTACTGCCCTGCTAGAAAGATGCTAAAGGAGAAGGTGTCTGTCTGGGTAGTTCAAAATGTTTTCCAAGGAAGACTATATCAGGCTTGTAGCACTACTGTCTGGAGTAGGAAATATTTGCCTCATTTTACAAAAAGGGAAAGAAACACGAAGACTTGACTGAGGCCAAAGCTGGAACTAGAATCCATCATCAGGTGGATGAGTAGCCCATGATTATTTTTTGAGATCCAAAGCTGGTAATCCATTGACAAGGTCCCAGAGTTTTCCTATAGGATACCTAGACTGAGTTCCTGCCCTTGAACTTCCTCAACTGTGCACATAATTCTTCTTGACTAAGTAGTGGTTATTTTAGTGTAGCATAAAGCCTATGTGCTTGTTAGAGCATTTCCTCTTGATTCTGATGAGAACTTTACCTGGTTTCATTTGGTTTTAGCGTGCAATTAGGGATGTGTTTGTACACGTGTTTTTTCTTCTTTTCCTAGATTCTACGGAGCTTCCTAAGCGCCTTAGCCTGGACAGTTCCTCATCGCTAGAATCTCTGGCTTCTGCTCAGTCTATTTCCAACCCAGTAGTACCTCAGTATCAAAACCCTCCATTCTCTCCTACTTGTCCAGATGGCATTGCCTCGGATGCCATTTCTGTGTATAGCCTGAGCTCTATTGCTTCTTCCATGAGTTTTGTTTCCAAGCCAGACAGCAATCCAGATGGTGCCGGGCACAGAGGACGCCAGGACTACGAGAGACCCAAGAACATCTACCCACATAGACCTTCTGGAGCACAGAGCCAGCTGTCACTGCAAACCAGCACTGTGGTGAGCAAAGATGAGGAGGAGTATGAAGGATTTTCCATAATTAGCAATGAGCCTTTGGCGAGTTACCAAGAAAACATGAAAACAAGATTTTCCCCTGATCATAAACAGCCCAAAACTGATCAGACTGGAAGTATTAAAGAATCTGTCATTTCCAAGGGGAGTGTAAGTACCCCAAATTCTCCTGTTAAAATGACTCTTATTCCCAGTCCAAACTCACCTTTCCAAAAAGTTGGGAAACTTGCAAGTTCTGATACTGGGGAATCTGACCAATCTAGCACTGAGACGGACAGCACTGTCAAGTCGCAGGAGGACAGCAATCCAAAGCTTGATCCCCAGGAGTTGGCCCAAAAAATTCTGGAGGAAACTCAGAGTCACCTCATTGCTGTTGAACGTCTTCAGAGAAGCAGCAGTCAAATAAGCAAAGGCAACAACTCAGATGATGGGGCCTCCACACCAGCAGGTGCATCTGCATTCAGATCCTCAGAGACCAGCGCGTTCAGTAGGCCAGTCAGCTCCAGTCAGAAGAACCAGTCGTCACCTGTTGCAATTAAACCAAAGCCTCCAACAAGGAGTTCGTCCCTGCAGAAAGTGAGTTCTGGCTATAACAGCCCCACGACATCCGAGATGTCCAACAAAGAAGGCACAGGCCAGTACAGCGGGCAGCCGTCCCCAAGTTCCGATTCACACGGATCCTTGACTGAACAGCCTCACTTCAAACTCAAGTACCCCAGCTCTCCTTACAGTGCTCATATTTCTAAATCACCCAGAAATATCTCTCCAAGCTCAGGGCATCAGTCTCCTGGCGGCAGCACTCCATCTCCTGCTCTGTCTTATTCCTCAGCTGGTTCTGCTCGCTCAAGCCCAGCTGATGCCCCAGATATAGATAAACTGAAAATGGCAGCCATCGATGAAAAAGTGCAGGCAATTCACAACTTAAAGATGTTCTGGCAAAGCACCCCCCAGCACTCCCCTGGCCCAATAAAGATTTTCCGAGGAGCTCCTGGAACAATGACTTCTAAGAAAGATGTCCTCAGCTTACTAAACTTATCTCCACGACACAGCAAAGAAGAAAGTGCAGATAAGCTGGAACTAAAGGACCTATCTATTCAGCAACACCTTGCTTCTCCACAAAAGAACCCTCCTAATGGACACAGGCACCCTGAGTCTACAAATGCAGTGACAGCAACTCATTCTGCACCTTCCAGTAGTGCTCCGGGAACTGTACGCCCTTTGAGGCTGCCCTCTGGGAATGGTTATAAATTTTTGTCACCGGGAAGATTTTTTCCTTCCTCCAAATGTTGAAATGTCCTGTATACCAACTGATGACCTACAGTTTTGTTAAAAGTATTTGCTTCTGCCCACTTGCCTATATCAATACAGAACCACAGCATATTGCCCGAGGAGCCGTGGTCGCAGCAGTCGGGTGTGCAACGGGCTGTCCCCGCGTTGGCTGCAGGAACACGGGCCGAACGCAGATGGGCTTTGGTTCCCTTTACCTGCACCATGGACAGACTCACTTGGTCACAGTTCTAACACAGTGTTCAGTATTTGCAGCAACGGGTCCAATGAATCTACTTGTCTGGTCATAAAATTAGCTCCTAAGCCACCCACCTGTGTTTCTTATCCTAACAGGCGGTTTTGCAACGAGATTTTTATACAGAAATTAATACATATCAGGGATTGGAGAGGGAAGTGAGAGAAGGCAAAACTTTCATTTATACCACAAAGAAAGTATGCACAAGTTTCTGCCTAGAGAAGTACAAGCCATTTCTTTGAAGGCTGACAGAGAGGGTAGGACACTACCCCCAGATCCCTCTGCTGGGGTAGCCAAATGCAAGAGGCCTCCGTAGCAGCACCTCCGTAGAGTGCGATTGTGGCCGTTGTCTTGCATGGTGCAGAGGCTGGGGATGCAAAGAGGAGGAGACGGGTGTCCCATTGCAAAACCTCCTTCTCAAGTACTGTCTCTCTAGCGTGAAACCATTCAGGTGAACTTTTTGCTGATTGCTTTGCTCCCAAAAGAATGTTTGGGGCGTAAGGAACAATCTGAGCCTTTCATGTGAGTAGGAGGAGTGTGTCAGAGAAAAGTTCTAGTTTTATTGAACTGATCTTTCTGGCACCCAGATTCATAAAGGTAGAGTTTTTGTCTTGGCAAGTATTTGATCAGCAGAGATGTCTTCTGCCTGCTAAATGTGCACAGAAAAGGGAGACATGCTGAAGCTCAGAGCAGTATTTTACAGTTCTACAGTAGACGGAAATCTGATATGAGGGTATGTCATTTAAAAATACATGCCCAAATAAATCCATCATTAAATCTGCTGAATCTTTCCAGGTCACAAATCTTTTCCCTCCTGCGAAAACATTCCTTTCGCAGATGAGTGTCCCAGTGTAAGCACATGAGATAGGTTTATGTCCGCTTGCAGAATCTATGCACCCCCTGATCCATGGAGAGAAGAGAAAAAAAAGAGCAACCCAGAGGTGATGAGTAAAACACAGTAAGCTTTTCTATGTTAGATTGTGTTTAGGTGTAACAGATCGCGTTTGAGAGGTCTCGTTTTGTTTTGTTCTGTTTTTCTGCGTGGCCATTCAAATGCAGTGGCATGGTAATAATCAGAAGTGATAACTCACATGCACTGAAATTACGGACATGTGGTAGCTTTAACGCAGCCACGTTGCACACTTGGATCGAAGAGAAGTATTTTGCAGGCCATGAGCTATGAAGTCGGAGCACTGGATCACCAAGGCTTTTGGTTTCTATTCTGCACTCCCTGAGTTTCTTGGGCGACTGGGGGCTAATCACTTCACCTCTCTGTGCCTCGTCTTCCCCATCTCAGTGGGGATAGTAATACTTAGCTACCTCACAGGGGTGTTGTGAGACTTAATTGGTTCATTAGGCCCCAAGCGTCAGTCAGATCTTAAGTCAACTTAGTCTTGCATGGGCTCCGCAAAGGGAGAGTGCAGTCAGCTCCAACCGTACCAGGGGGACACGGTTAATGTAGATAATTGTTCCTCCCATCGTGTCTGGATACTCTTGAAAATACGGGCCTGACCATGTGTGATTTTCTTTAGGACCTTGGAGCAAAGGCATGGTAGCAGGACAGACGATTAAACTCTTGACACCTTAATATAACCTTACTTACGTTCAGCCTCCTGACGGTGCACGTATCAGATGCTTGCTTTGATTATATTCAAGAATCCAGTGGTTTTGGAGGATGCTTTCCTTTTCACCACTGCCAGGAGTTAATATGAGCACTGAAGGCCTAGAATATAGAGCCGTGTTGTTTTAGCCAGCTAATGAGGGATGGATGATGACAGGAGTTTCCGAAAAGAAAGACATGACTTTAGTTATTCATTTATTCATATTATGCAGTGTAGCAAAACAGGAAAAAAAACTCATGCGATGCAAGTTACTTGTCGGTGCATTACGTTTTCCAGTGACGGATTGGTGCTAGGTATCTCCTTCCTTAAGCAGGAAGAGACCGAATAGCGGTGGGAAAGGAGCCAGTGCAACATGTGCACTTCATATAGACAGAGATATTGCTGATCATGCAACTGTTGGGGTCACAAGGCGGCCGAGAGGCTCCCGGGGAGCGGCTCTGTGCGTGACCCACACAGCGACGTCCTGGGGACATCCAGGGTGGAAGTGGGCAGCTTCTTGCTTACAGCAACAGCAAATACTCCCTGCACTGCTGCATAACAGAAACAAGCCTCTCTACTTTCAGTTTACTTCCATAACTAAAGGATCTTTAATCTGTAGCAAATATATATTGCCATTTTGGTACAGCCCATTTTTATGCTGCCAGCGGGTTTCATACTGGCTTTGGATAACTAAACTTTTCAGAAAGAGCCAAGTTCTTTCTTGTTGTTGTTGAATGGCTGGGAGAGGGGAGTGGTAGAAGCAGGGAAGGGGTCAGACGTAGCAGAAGTTCAGTATTTGGGAAATTGGTACCGTACAAATACGGAAGGTCAGTGTCGCTGGAACAAGTCTTTCGGGAACTGTATTTCCGTTGACACCGGGCACTTCCATTGGCTCATGGAGAGCTATGAACATGCATGCATGTCGTGGTTGGGATACGCTCACACACCTCGTGCCTCACTCCTCCACCCCCTGAATGAGAAACAACCCTTTAGCGAGGAAAAAAAAGTTTTATCAGGTTTGCCCAGTATGTGGAGAAATTCAGGAAATGAAAATAACACGTCCTCCTTTTGATATTAGAATTCCTTCTGTGGAGTTAAATGCATTTGTCGTTGTTGTATTTGTGCATGGTACAAGTGACAACACTGCTATATACAGTGAGCAATAAGAATTAGGTATTATCCACTTTCACATTAAACCTTCCACATGCAGAAAATCCCCAAGGCAATAGAATGTATTTTAGTTTGGTTTTACCCAGTCCATTTTACTGTGTGAGATACTAATTACATATATTTTATTGACTGTCTTTAGTTTAAACTCAAATGGGAACAGTAAACAGTCTCAGTGATGAAAACACTATTTCATTTTGTTGGTTAGCCTGAACTCCGGGTACTGATTTTCCTTCTTTTTAACCATACCTTATTCAAGCAAGGAAAAAGCACTGCAGGGGTGCACCACCCACAGGTATTGCCCTCGGCCGTATTTCCTTTCATTAGGTCAAACTTTTCTGTTTGAACATCTCCTTCAGATTAGGTTGGTCCAGGTGTGCAGCAAATCTGCGCGGTGTTGCGAAGCACTGGTCGTTTTGGGCTGGTAACGGTGGATCGGAGCGGTTTGGGGATCACTGCGTCCCGCGGGCAGGGGCAGACGTGGCCACGATGCGGACGCCTTCACAAGGACTTTGGGGATGGAATTCCATGGGGATCGTCAGCAGGACTCCAAGCAGCAGCCCCTCGCACTTGCTCTCCTTGTATGCAGTGTTAGCCATGTTTGGCCTGTACGGACTTTTTTTGTAAATTAAAACTCTGTTTCCAGACAGCATTAAACTTTTTATATTATGAAATTTACCATGTAAAAAGATTTTCATATTTTTATTGAAATTGCTAAGGCATTTGGCCTCTTCCTTTGTGATTTCAGTGTCTATTAAAGCATGAGTTCTCTCAGTCCCGCAGTGTCCTGTTCTGGAGCGGTGCCTGTGCAGAATGGTCGTCGCCGCCGCGCGGAGCTGGCGCCGCTCTGTTCCTCTGGGCGCCCCGGGGAGGCGAACGCGTCGCGTGGGAGTCTGCGCGCGACGGCCGCTGCGGCACCGCGGGGCCCCGGGAGCTCCCTTCGCTGCTTCGCGCATTTGTGACCTTGGTTTTGCACAGTGCGGTGCCCCTGTTACAAATGATGATTGGGAAATTGCTTTTCCCTTTCCTTGCAATGATGGGATGGTCAATTTGGCTTAAGGTCCTTCTTGTTTTACAAGCAAAAGGACAGGTAGAGGTGGAAGAAACCTCAGGGATCATCCAGTCCCCTCTGCACTGAGGTAGGAGCAAGTGCTGAAGGTAACATATTGCCCCCGTACCCCTGCCAGGGTCACTTAAATGTCCCCTGTGCCCGCCCACAAAAGGTGCTCGTGAGCCTCGGGGCAGCCTGGGTGCTGCAGGGACCCGGTCCCCAACCCCATGGAGGGCCCCTTGGCAGCACCGCGTTTTCCTATTCTGGGATGCTGTGCTCTGGCAGAGACGTCCATTAGTGCATAAGGGCATGCTCAGTTCTCAATCCTGGCAAACAAAACCCGGGAAAGGGGGTTTCCCGGGGCCAGGATGGACGGGGTGAGACCAGGAGGGGCTCCCTGGTACCTGATGGGGAGAGGACACAAGTGCGGCCCGCGGGAGCCACCTCGGCCACCGCCGGCCCGCGGCCACGGTCCAGGGAGGTGCAAGGCCCTGCCCGGGCCAGTGATGATCCCAGAAGAAACCGTGCAGCTCCCGGACACAAAACCACATTGAGCTTTTGTACGGGTTGGGAGCCAACGAAAAGGTCCATTTAAAATGCTACATTTCTTGGGAATAGGGCAGCATTATTCACCATGAAAAACAGATCTGCATCGCTGCGAGGTGGCGCGTCCGGCGCACGGGGGGCCTTGTCCTCCCACGGCGCCGAGCGGCCCCTCCGGCAGATCCCGGACACGGCGGTGACCGCGGCGGCGCCC